>VUQG01019417.1:20029-57529 GCA_015106755.1 Etia nguti | reverse complement strand
GCTAATGAAATGGTTCTGAACAGACATCCACACCACATCCACTCTATGTACATAGGCTAGTACCGCCATACGCCCTTTTTGTAAATATGGACAAAACTTTTTAAGCCATCATTAAATCTGCTTACTTTTACTGTTCACTTCATTTTTACTTTTCATAAGGAAGAGACTTCAGATGGAGAGGTCAGGAGTTTAAATCACATTGTTAATGCATATACTTTCTCAGTTTTCTCTTGACAGAAAATTTTTTGCTTCCTGTTTTTCTAACAGATAAAATGATAATGAAAGGCAACTCTTAAACACAAACTTTCCCTTGCTAGAAAATCCAACATTAGCATCCAAGTAATGTCCAAGAAGCAGACCCAGATCGCCAGGCTACATCTCTGAAGTCTGTACAGCATTCAGTTTGGAACTATTTTTTAGCCAAGAGAACATGTTCAGTTATTTGGAATTATTGGCAAGTGAATGTACCCAAATGATGCAGTCAGAACAAGGACACTTTGCAGCTACTGAATTAACCAACAGGTGATCAAAGTGCATATCCTGCAGAATGTGTTGGTGAAAAACGAGCAACCGAGTCTAGCTTATTTAGCAAGTTATGAGCGGTAACGTGTTAGCTTACAACAGCAGCTACGCTACATTCACTAATGATACAAACAAAAACCTCAGTCATTGTTTACAGGGCCAGGCCAACACAACAGGCATTACATTGCCGTACCATTCAGCATTAGTGTTTTACAAATTCATTAGTATTGAAGAATTATTGTTTTCTTAAGATGTTCTTCAGGAGGCAAAGTATAAAATTATTTAAAAAAAAAAAAGAAAAATCACCCAGAATATGTTGGACTTGGACTCAGAGAGAGATGATATATTCACCATTCAACTCTATCCCACATACTAAACAGATTTACAATTTAAAATTTAAAAATAAGTTGCTCCCTTCATGTGTAATGTTTAATCCCACTAAAATAAAATAAAAATCACCAGATAGTGTTATGCATTTGTAGACTGTCCAAAATCAAAAAAATCATTTTGGTTCAAGCTGTTTTTATGGTTTATTCTTACATTTTAATTTTAACTGACCAAGCAGTCATATGTAGACATAAAAGGTACACTGATGTTGTCAATTCTCATAACCCAGAAAATTGAGCTTTCTAACTTGTATTATTGTTCAACACAATTTGGAATCGCACAAATGAATTCATATTAACGATTTGATGATTAGCATCAATGCAAATCATGATCTTATCTTAAACTTGGCCTAGCTATGCTGCCTGAACCAAAAAAAAAAAGGAAAGAAGAATTCACATTTACTTTGAAGCCACACATAGAGCCCAGAAAGTCTGAGTTTGCACATCTTAGCACACACATACTCAGCCTGTCTTGACTTGTGAAGACAGGTCAAAATTTTGAAGAATTCCCTCATTTACTTGGCAAAAACTGAGGTGAATCTGACTCATAGTTTGGAACATGTTACAAATGTGTGCTTCTGTGACAAGTTGTTGCTCATGTAGTTCCTGTTGACCTCTGGGTGGTGCCCTGCGAAGGTCAAGCTGTGGGTGATACCCTTGTTCTCCAGTGCCAAGGGACTGGATCGCCTGTAAAACCACTAACCACTAAGAGGGAGAAACAGAGAAGAAACAGACCCAGTTATTATAAACACAATCATGCTTATTATCGTGCCACTCTGATTCTCGTCCTGTCGTGTTCAAAGGCTTACATTCCTTTGATCGAAGTACCTCAGTGTGTGTCGTTCCTCAGTCACTCCACTTCTCTTATTAAGCTTCTGCTGAGTGAAGCTCTTTCATTTCTCTTGCACCCTGTGCAAATCACCACCTGCTCTGGCGGTTGACTGGGTGACCCATCATGCAAAACACCCAGACCTGTTCCAGCTTCAGGATTTATGATGGCAAGGGAGGTACATGGATAACCCCCACCCCCCACAGGTGACAAGGCGTGACAGATGCAGCAGTCATGTTAATCACAAACTGTCCCCAAACAAAGTGCTGAGAGGTTGAGTATGTCACCCTAGTCCCTGATCCACGGAGGCGGTCCTGTGAGACAACATGGAATTAAGCTGTCAAGCTGCTGCCGGCTGTACACAACTATCAGGCTTTAAAGAGATAAACAATGTTTAGGTGGGAGAATGCACTCATGTGGTCAGAATACTGGTTTGTGAGGTTTTGTTGGTCAAAGGTCAGTTGAGACCAGTCAGAGTATTTTGCTGAATGGCTGTTACATGTTGGTTTTGGACTGTGAAAAGTGCTACCTTATTCTTTCATAACTCCCTTCCGTCTCAAAGTGTCTGGATTGTTCTCCAAGTTGTCTTTCTTTGTCTCTTGCAACTGATTCACGTCTCCTCCCATTTTAATGCTATTATGCATGAGCCGTGTTGGCTGGCCGCTTCGTGTGCCTTGACATTTGCGTATGCATGAGGAGGCCCACTCCAGTCAATGCCGGGTGACATTCTCTCTCAGCTTTGCTGGTGCTCTCTGCTGCAGTCAGAGCCCATCAGCTGGAACACACTCCAGGGCAAGAGGGTAAATCAAATACTCAGAAAACAGTAATGAAATACTATAGAGCCTTATGTTCTATGAATTCTATTAACTCTCAAACAAACAATTGTTTTCATTATCAAAGCTCAGTTTAATTCACAGAGAATGGAATTTTAAAGGAGGTTTAAGGCCCCGGGGAGGAAGTGGCTGGTGCATGAAAACATTACACAAAATATAACTTTCTGCCACAAAGCTGGATTTACATTATAATGACGTGAAGTGAGTGTTGTCAGCTCTGGCTGTGCTGATAAAATAGAAGTGCAGCTTTGCTATCATCTAACTGCTTTCATTGGCTGATGTATTGTTTCCGCATTTCAAGGAGAACCGGGGATAAAAACTATTAGCCTTTGGTTTGATTTATTTTGGTTGTGGCCCAGAACCATACCGACCAGCTTCCTGTCTCTGTATTTCTCTTTTTCAACATGCTATTAATATGACTCTGACATAGTATGATTAAGGTAAATTAGCTGTTTTTCTTTCTTTGAATCAAGCATGTTCCAAACGTCTTTCCAGTGATAGGCTGGGTGTTTTTTGCAAAAAATCTCCACAGGCTGAGTTTCAAAGCAACCATGTATTTTTGTGGTGTCACATGCAGTTTGGAGTTTTGAGAAGCGTAACCAAGAACATAACGGGAGGATATTGAATTGCTACTGTGTGAGACATGACCTGTCCGGCGAACTTCAGTTCTTTTTATACTGTAGTTATGGTTGGGCCAGGGCCACTGAGGTCTGTGTTCTACTGCGGTAAAGTAATGGAAACCACTTTAAATAAATGGAGCGTAATTTTGCTGCTGAGCCTCGGGGTCTGGTTTGTGTCCAGCTGCAGTAGTTTGTGGTCGAAGAGGCAAATTTTCACCTTTCTCCCCTTTGCAGGAAACGCCCACAGCAAGTGACGATTTGACAAGGCCAAGCAAGTGGACATGGCTAAGTGGACAGAGCAAACATTTGGACAAGTGAAGGGAGCAAGCATATCTAAGCAGACTAAAAACAAAGGACCAAAGCCAGCAGTGGACAGAGCTAAGAAGCCATGACAGGGAATCTGAGAGTGCAGAACAGAAGCTGGGAAACGTGAAACGTGTGGCCCTTTTAGGAATATGGAAATAAATGACCATTAACGCAAGCCGTGAAGCTCTGATATTAGATAACCCCGTGAAAAACCCCTACCCCAATGCTTTGAGAATATGACATTTTTTGCATTCAAAAGTCTTTAATATATACATTCTAACAAACAGATATAAAAATTATTTACACTAGCTACAAAAAATGGCCTTTTCCTTTACTCCAAGACATATTATAAGGTTAGGGTTCTTCATGTTCATCGTGGGTTACCTAAGCTTCAAAAGTTCAAGCACTTCACTTTAAAAGTGCAGAGGAACATCTCTGTCCACCATTTTCACAAACCACCATTGTCCCTCAAGCCGTGGAGCCGATCATATCCCATTGCACTGCCTTTCAAAGAGGCTTCAAGTCAAAAGGGATGTAACCCAAGTCGCCATGAGGCCCCGATTTAGTTGTCTGTCCTGCAGCGAAGGTGAATACAGCTCTCAGAGGTGAACACAAAACGGGCTGGGTCTGCAGTAGCCTACGTGGCACCAGCCCACGACCCACACCGACCGAGGAGTGGTCACACTTGGCCGATGCCATGAAACAAAATCCACTGGCCCTCAATAGATCCTACGTAATGGATCCCCTTCTTAGGGAGGCCGGTGGGATGCCCCCTGTCTGTTACCAAAGCCATCTGGTTCCCAGTACTGCTGCTCTTCCCACAGCCGCACCAACCACAATGAAAAAAGATCGCTTTCACAGTCAAGATCAGGAACTGGAGACATGGCTAGTTAAAAGGGGGCTGATGTTGAACTTTGCGGTCCCCACTGTAGCAGTCCATTGTGCTGTTGTTATTGTGTCCTTCTAAGTGCACTCAATTGCGGTCTTTGTGATTTCATGCGGTGGAAATGTGCTTTATTAATTCTGCGACCTGGTCACACAGGCAAGATAATTATACGAGAAAGATTTCAACAAGTCAAGCAAATTTAAGAGTCGACTCAAATAAACGTGTCCTTTGGCGAGCTGATTGTTCTGAGGCCTAAAACAGGCAGTACTTGCACCAGTGTAGCAAGGGATTAGCGCAGAATGTCCTGAGTAGACTGTAGAAGATGTTCTCTTCAATGTAAACACATTTAAAGTGTAAAAAATCTAAACATGACGAAGAATGTTGAAGGAAAAGTCCAGTTCCTCCATCTTTAGTTTACAAAGATAGAAAAAACAAACACGCTGAGGCCTTTATTCATATGTGTTTACCACTCTGCAAATGAGCATGTTGGAGATTCATTGAATACAGATGGGTGCATGTTTGCGCTCCACACATGGAGCCTGTTAATCCACCAGTGTAAACAAGAAGTAAAAGTTGCCCAAACCTCAGTATTCAGTATAGATTATGTCCATTTTGTCCACGCTGGCATCCTCGAGTAAGCTCCTTGTTGTCCGCAGTTCCCAAAGCACGAACGAAATCCAGTTTTTGTCTGTTTTAGCTACATATAATGACAACATGTGGTCCTAAGCTTCACTCAAACACTAGATTAACTTAAGCCCAATTTCCAGTAACCATGTTGTTCCATTTCTGGAGGCCACACTTACCGAATATCTACACTAAGTGGCAGACAACATATTTTGTTTTCTACTTTTCAGAGCAATAAAATGAACCATTTTGACAGCTCATTATCCATTTGGGTAAGCTTTAAAACAAAAACATTGTGTCTATAATTGCAGCTTCTTCAATATGAGGACTATTTTCTTTTTAGGAGGTGATTTTTTGTTTCATATCAAAGCAGGACTTGGAGTTAGGAAATGTTTCTTGGAATTTACAGATTTTTCTGACATATAGATCTGAATAATCTGTTACTTTAAGAATAATTATATAGAAAATAAATGAAAGAAACAAAGCACAGCAAACATTGAGTAAATGACCCAGTTATTCAGATGTGACAAATGTCCTTAGCTTATAAAGTCTTTTATTGGCAAGAAGAAAAGGCTTGTTTCAGATATTATGCAATAATACTATATAATAATATAAAACTACTGGAAAAAAAATACAGACAATAACCACCTGTTTAGCTACTCTGATCTCTCAGCTCTATCTGAAACAGAGATGATATATCCCTCCCCACTTACTGGCATCGATTTCTACAGTCCCCAAATTAAATTTTTGTGTCATGTATGACTGCTGGCAACAAAAATGTTCCACAACAGGAAATGACCAATCAAAACAGTAGAGCAGAAATATATAAACTCTCTTCAAAGCAGAAACAAGTAAGTGTTCTGCCAGAAGAAAGCTGGATACTGTCCTAAAAAAGTTCTTCAAAACACAACATAAGGGGATCCAGCTTCCTCTTGCTTTATGTCCCGATTCTCTCAACGAGAGATCAGTAAACATTCTGTTTTAATAATGATGTCTGTTAAGGATAAACAGGAAAATGGGCTGTGTTTTTGATCTGGTTTCGCAGCTATTTTTTTCCATTTGGTGTTTTTGGGTTTTTGCATTAGCAGGCCCTGTCACATTGATCCCTCTCCCTGAACCTGAGACATTTATTTATCCGAGTCAGACCTCGTCTTCTCTGGACCCTGTAATCACACAGGACCTCTGAGAGAGTGTGTGTGTTGGGGGATCACTAATGGCTGCACACAAATCCGTGCAACAGCTCTGACAGAACCTCAGCTCAAACAAAAACCACATATAATTTGCATTCCTCAGATACCAGGTAACCTGAGCACAAACAGGACTATCGAAAACAGGTGTGTTTAGAGGCAACCCTCCCCATATTCCTTCATGGTTCACCTTTCTTTCAGGTGTAGTCATCTGGCTTTCATGTTACCTTAAGGCGGCATACCTCACAGTGCAAAGGGTATCCCCAAATCAGACTTATATATTGTCCTCTGGCTTTTTGTGCTCTTTATTAAATTAGATTGTTTTGGTGTTTTAAAGTTATAATTATATGTTATATGTATGTAGAGGTCTCTGCTTTCTGTTGAATAAAATATAAAAACAGATGGTACTTGCTTTTTGGAGCTAAAACAAATACCTATGAAAAATTCAACAGCAGTATCTCTTTCCACAAATCATGGCCCAGTTATTTAAAGAAATCCACAAACCTTGTTTTGAGAAAATTTCTACAGGAACTATTTTCTTTCTCTTGTCTATATTATCCAGATAAAAGAAGCATGGAATCAGGTAACAATACATCTTAACCAAGGGGGATGCCATTAATCTGTCATGGATAGGTGGACGATACCCCAGATTAGATCAGATTAGCAGTTCAGTTCAATTAGTTTAAATTCAAATTTATTTAGTGCCAAAACAATCACAACAACAGTCACCCTAAGGTGCTTTTTATTGTAAGGGAACAATCCTACAATAATGGAGAAAAAAACCCAACAATCGCAAGACCCCCTAAGAGCAAGCACTTGGTGACATTGGGAAGGAAAAACTCCCTTTTAAAAAGAAGAAAGACACACTGTGGACGAGAGCCAGAGATTCATAATAACTAATGATTAAATGCAAAGTGGTGTGTCATGGTGCATCATGGGAAGCCCCCAGCAGCCTAGGCCTTTTGCAACATAACCGAGGGAGGATTCGGGTTCAAATGATCCAGCCCTATGAGCTGTAAGCTTTATCAAAATATAAATTTTTAGGCCTAATCTTAAAAGTAGAGAGGGTTTCTGTCTCCAGAATCCCACCTGAAACTGGTCCTGTGCAGAAGAGGGACCTGAAAGTTGAAGGCTCTGCCTCCCATTCTACTTATAAATACCCTAGGAACCACAAGTACCCTGCAGTCTGATAGCAAGGTGCTCTGTTGAGGTGATATGGCACTATGAAGTAATTAAGATAAGATAGGGCCTAATTTTTCAGGAGAAAGAACTTAAGTTCATTAAGCTGTTAACAAAATGGTTTGTGGCTTTTGTGCAACTGTGTCATAATTTCTGGAAAGAGATTATGCTCAATTTTTCTTTTCTTTTTTTTTTTTTAAGTACAACTAATCAAGTGCCATAGCAGTAGATGGTCAGCACTACAGGGCAGAGGACTTGAATTGGCTATTTAATGAGCTGAAGCCGCACTGGCCGCAAAGCTTACACAGTGTTACTGCAAACTGATTACTGCCTTTGAAAGATTGGTCTATTGTGAGCAGAGGCGTTAGGGAATTGACAGACGTACACTCAAACATGCAAACATGTTAGCTCACACAGACACATGCACACCCTCAGTGGGCGATATCTACAGTACAGCGATGAGTGGGTGAGAATGGCATCGCCACAATGACACTGGCCCTACCACTGAGGGAACAAAGGAGCCTGTGTGCATGTGTGTATGCAAGTGTGTATTCGTCCTTCCTTCCCTCCACATCGGATCCATCTTAAAATACTGTGGCTGCTCAACTGATGAAAATTGCTCCCTTTCATTCTTACTGTAAGTGCATGTGGGGGGAAAGTAGGGGTATGAGGGGGGAGCGGGAGAGAAGAAGGACTGGAATGATGTGGGTAGGAGCTCAGATTAATGCATGTTTTGTCACTGCATATGTTTATCTGAGCATCTGACAGTACAAGTTGACTGGGAGATCATTTTACCATCCATTTACAGGCAAAACAAAAAGAAGAGAGCGAGCTTAAAATACCCCCATGTGAGTCAAACATGGCCATTAGCAACAGTGAGCCATCATGACTTGAGTCACGAGCCGTAGATCCTCTGGTTATCAAAGGCTGCCTGCAACGAGGAACCCATATGGGTCGTGTGTTTTTCTTCATAGAAGACACGCATTAGAGGGACATATTTTCTCTCCCTTAAGCCTTGCATCAGTTGTTTGTTTGCTGGTAAAGCGCCCCAGCACGCAGCTGCACCACAGAGCTGTTCTGGAATGAGATTTGTACCTTGAAACTCAGACCCCTGGCACTGGGGTGTGTGTTTGCTGTTAATTTTACAAGCCTGGGCTTTGTCAGCCCTGTCTATAACACAGGGAAATGCGAAGTAAACCAAGTGTTCACTTCACTGGTGCAGTGTAGAAGAAGAAGAAAATTAGAGCCTTGGTTAACTATCTGTGGTATCATAAAAGCGGTCTTTGTCCCACCCTGATTTACTCTGTGTTTGCCTGTCTGTTTTTCTCTCTTCTTTCTTTTCTGCTTAATTTTGCTTCCCTTGCCATCGCTCTGTCTTTCACAATCCTTCCTGCTGTCTCAGTGCTCTGCTCTAATTTGCAGTTTCGTTTAATTTAAGATGGATCGATCCCAGACGGCCTAATTGTGCACCTTGGAAAGCTCAGCTTCTCTATCTCTGCTTCCTCTATGTCCTCACTTAAAGTGCCTGCTTTCTTCTGACTGCAGAAGTCATGTTTACTGTGATGTCTGGAGCTGGTTTAGAGCAGGTTCAGTGGCATGTGTTGAGTATGCAGGAGATTTCCCCTTCTATTTGTTTAACCCTGTAACCCCTGTCTTCTCATTGTATTGAAAGGGAACTAAACTATAGACAAAGTATAGAAGAATCAAAGGCAGTGTTAGAGTAAGTACGTTTTTAATGTTTAGAAATATTGACTCTTTTTTTTCTTTTGGCACATGTTGACTGTGATTAGAGGAAATGGTAAGGAAGTCCCTGGGGGAGGTAATTGAATGAAACACCCTATCCACCCTCATGTCAGCCTAGTTGACAGGCCCCTGATCTCACTATTTTGCTAGCAACTTCCCCCAAGGGTTTCAGCGAGATGCCGAATGTCCTTTACGTCACTGACAGAGTTTGTAGCCCATCCGTCACTCCCTGAACGTCTGCCAAGTGAAACTCAAAATCATCCCACATAGTTCCATCCTTGTTCATTTCCAGAGCCAAAGCTAACCTCGTCAGTCTGTGCTGTATTTTATCAGATATTATTTTGGCCTCTACAGGAAACCCTGAAAAGACGGATGCTTTATCTTCTTCACTAAGTTTGTTGATTGATTTTTTTCAAAATTACTTTAGACATAACACTAAGTTAGGGGGCCACTGAAAAAAAATACTTGTATGCTTTCCTTTTTTTTTGCCTCATGTAACTTCAAACAAAGGGGATTTTGGCAGAACACCCAACCCACCAGCAGATTACACTCTTTCCATTACAGAACTAAATAATAGGGGCAGCACAAAAATGAGATGGGGCCGCGTTTTATAGGTGCTACCCAGAAACTTTGGCAGGGAGTCCTGTGGGGCTGTGGCTACTGTGGTAGTGAACACGGGGGGTGGTGCAGTGGCGTTTTTTTTTGCAGGAGAAGTGGTGGTGGAGGCTATTTTAGGAGTGAATGAGCTTTTGGTTTATGACCTGGTTATCTGAGGCTACAACCTATGACAAAAGCAAGGAATGAAAAGGGGGACTGTAAATACCATTTAGAAGTCATTGTCTGCAGATTTACCTACTTAGAGGCATCTGTTCTCATCGGTTTGCTTTTTTCTTTGCACTTGCATTGACCCTTGCATGAGGGTGCTTTCAAAAGAAAACCCTCTGAAGCAAGGAGGTGAGGTGTGGTCCATTAACCGCGGAGCTGCCTGCTTTTAGAAGTCACTGACTTCTCTGAAGCATCTTCCAACTTCATTAAAGCAGCCGTACTTAACATTTGACTGTCTGTGAAACCTGGATAGTCAATTTGCCTTTCTGTGATCTTCTGAAATCTGCATGTGGATTGCGGATGCTGTTGTACAAAAGGGGAACCACACTTGTGTTACCACCAGCTGTGTCCCCTCTGAAAAGAACTCTGTAACCCCATACATCTGGCCCAGTTTGGCCAACATTAATGGCCACCAGTGCAATGCACTGTATTAATCATGTGTCATTTCTGTCATCTTTGTTTGTAGAATTTGAAACAAAACTTTGAAACATTGCACACATTCTGCGGGCTGCCTCCAGTTTTTGAGCTTTGTTAGTGCCTGAACAAATTGGTTTTAGTCCGTAATACTGTACATGCTTACTTCTATCATAAACTCATTTTGTGTAATGTTGTTATAGGGGAAATGTTGCTCACGCAGTAAGCCTGTTTTGCTGTCCCCTGAGTCCAAAGCATGTAATAAAGATGGAAGGAAGCTCTTTATGTCAGCCCTCTGTGAGGAAGCAGTTGTCTGTAATTATCGCTGCTTTTCATCCCTCCTAGCAAACACAACAAATAAGTGCTCTCGTGTGACCGAGCAACATGTTTCAGAGAAACTATTTGTTTGTTTGTGTTCTTGAGATCACATGACCACAGCCCCATACTCTTTTTGTTGCTTTTCTCACCCATCTTTTTTGGAGCATCAAGTGGATTTCGAGTTGCAATGTGGAAAGCATTAGCCTCAAATCCCAGCAAATATAATAACAGGGCGATTAGTTCTCTCTCTCAGTGATTTTCTCCAGTTTGTGTCTTTTTTTTTTGCCTCTCGTTGCTGGGGTGGTGATGTATTTTGTGAGCACAGGGCTTGGTCAAGGGCGAGTCCTCCTCTTCCCTTTCCCGGACTTTTTCTATTTGTAGATCTGCATGTATTTTATTGGAGTTTTTTCCCCCCATTTTCTCTCGCTTTTATGCGGTGGTGGTTCTGTTTCCCATCACAGTCTATGATGAAACCACAAGAAAGCCCGGGGCCTTGTGACGAGAGCGCAACAGTTGCTTGGTGACAAGTAAGAGGGTGTGAGGAAAGGGCTGGGTGTGTTTGGAGGGGAGTGGGCCTGAAGTGGCGATGAGCCAATCAGTGGATGAGCTCTTCCTTTCCTGGAGGACAAGGATAAAGGGTCCATACCTACGCCGTTCCAATGCAAAATTGGCCTTTTCTCTTTAGTGTGATAGATGTGTGGGCATCCGCAGGGCTTTTAAATGGGCCATTCATCTTTACGATGGCCTCACTTATCTCAGAGTCCTTGCAGATCTGTTACTTCCCATTCCCACCACAAGCAAATGATGCCTCAAAACCACATGGACCAACCCCCTACCCTCCCACCCCCATCTCTGTAACAGTGGCAAAACGCTGCCATATTTACCCTCTCATCCTGGAAAGCTAACTTGGCCACAGCGGTGCGGGATGTTTGCCAGCGGCAACCCATTCCAAGCGGACCATGTGCAGACAAGCAATGCTTCATCCTGAAACTCAAGAGGAAAGTTTCCTGAAGGAGCAGAAGAGAGAGAGATGGAAGACATTTGCAAAGTCATTTGGCTCTTTCTTTTTGATACAGTGCATTGAGCAGCTCTGCATGCGGCCAAGTTCGGTCAGTTTAATGCCCACTCTGTTTGAGGAGAAGATATTTGAAGGACGTGAGCTCATTTGGGATGCAGTCGGTTGCCCTGTCCCTCCTGATGTTATCCTCTTTGACTTGTGGAGTAACAGCTATGATTGCTTTTGGGGAGCAGTGACTCATAATTGCACTCGTTCTGCTGCCAAAGTTTTAGAAGCAGTGTTTCCCTGTCTTTTTGTTGCTATGACTGCCAACATCCAAAAAATTGTAAACATAACATAAAATCATCATATGAGTCCCATTTACCAAATGAGGATATGTTACATTAAGAATAATTATCAAGATAAGTGTTGAAGCGGAGCAGCCAGCACTAATCCTGATAAAAAAGACCCCCCCCCTCCACCAAAAGTCCCTATAAACTCTTTGCATCTGTTTGCAGGTGCATCTTTTGAGACCTGAGAAGTGAGTATTATTTAATATGCCTCGTCTGTCCTCTGGATGTCAGCCTGATGATAACTTGTTTCCTCCACTCATCTCATAGCTCCCCTATGTAAGGTTGGCAAGTGCATGACCCCCACTGAAACACCATTAAGCTGTTTTTCCAATTTTATGGAGTCGTGTTCTGCCTCAGCCGCTCTCAGGTGGATTTACGATCTGCTGGTTGATATCCTTGCATGCCAAGACAGTATTAATTTGCTAAGAGAGAGGGGAGCCATTTACAGACAATAGAGTGGCATCATAATTGCAGGAACCTGACACCCTGCAGCTCCTTGCTGCTGTTGAACTGCTGTCAGCCAGACGATGAATAGCTGATAAGCTTGACTGAACAACACAGCCGAAACAACTTTAATTAAAATCAACTTTGGCTGACGCACTGAGAGCAGTCGGGGCCACTGATTTACTCTAAATTAAGTGTTAGCACTACTTTGTGGTGGATGCAAGAAGCTGGAATGCATGTTTGCGTGCAAACTAACTGCTGTAAATATCGCACAGCATGCTGCAGAGTATGGGAAGCTAATTATAAAAGATATGAAACTTTAACAACACTTAGCTTTAGTGTAAGTAACTTAATTTTACATTTATTTACCGCTTTACATGTACCAATAACACACAGAGGGTTAACTTGGGAGTTCATTGATCTCCCACAGAAAATAACTTTTTATCAGTGCTGCCCAGCCCTCCTTATCTGTGCCACTAGCTCAGAGAACCAGCAAAGAACGAACCTGGCAACTGACCACAGAAGTCACGTTTAAAGTCTGTGAGGGTAAAGCATCCCCAAAGAAATGCTTATCTGTGTGAGTTGAAAGAGAATGACAGAAAAGGCAAAAGCAACGGCAGAGAAGAAGCGAGTAGAAGATAGCAAGAGAGCAGAACAGATGACAACACACCAGAGAGGAAGCTGGGAAACTTTGGATTGAAAAGAGAATATGAAAGAGCCTTGGAGCACAGCTGGCTCACCAAGGGGTATAATGACTGTCATATTGCAGTGCATTAGGTCATACTCAGCCCAGACAGCTTAGCTTGATAAAAGGGGCCGGTCATTGGCGAACCACATACATAGCAACAAGACCCCATGGAGATGAGCCAAACAACAAAGTATTGTTTGCTCCTCACTAATGTTTGACTGACAGGCAAGAAGTGAAACTGTTGTGTGCTCTTCTTCTTTGTGGAAATGTCAACTTGTTGCTCTTGCAGCATCTTTTGCACCTACTGTTTGCACAAAAATTAATGCCATACCTGTACACTGAAAAGCCTGCTTTGATCCCCACTTATTACAGAGAACGGGTTTCCTGATCTATCAGCCGTTCAAGTTATGAGCATTTACGTCATCTGTAATCAAAACAGTCACATAATAAATTAATATTTTCCATTGTAATGCAATCAAAAGAGGAATTCAGTTGTAGCTGTTAAAACTCTCTTGACAGGATCCCCCCCGAGGCTCACTGTGATGAGCGGTGATAGCTCATCATCCTTCCATCAGCCGTTGTTTATTTGAATTCCCTTTTCAGGGAAGAAAAGATCTCTACCAGCCAGTGTTTGCCTTGGGAACCCGGCTTTCTCTTTTTTCCTCACTCTCAGCCAGATGGTTGTTATACACTTCCTGAAAATTCAATCCATATTTGCTTTTGGTATATATCCGCAGGGTCTTTTCTTTTCTTTATGCTCGTGTGTTTGCATTAATTGAAACAATGTTGTCATTGATCTTGCTTTAACATTTTGTTGGCCAGAGTTTAAAATGTATGGAGCCTGGGCAAAGAATATAATTATTCCAAACTTTTCGTCTATAATCATTCCAAAGACATAAAAAAAATTTAATAGCACAAGTAAATTTCACAGTCCAGATTCTCAATAAAGCAGGACACATGTGTGGCTGAGTTTTACGCGCCTGTTTAAAAGCTTTCTCCAAGTGTTTGATTTTCATCTTAACAAATAGCTAATTCCCTACTGCAAACATTAGAGCCTGCTTTATAATCGTAGTTCACGTTCTCTCTCGCTCTCTCTCTATTTCCAGAGTGTTACACTGCCAACGGAGAAGACTACAGGGGTTTCCAGAACCAGACCAGCCTGCATGGGGGTAAACCTTGCCTTTTCTGGAATGAGACCTTCCAGCACCCTTACAACACCCTCAAATACCCGAATGGAGAAGGTGGTCTGGGCAGCCATAACTACTGCAGGTGAATATTTTACTTTCCACAGAACCATGGAGCCGTAACTTTAATTTCAGTGGTCACTGGGACATAAAAACTGCAGAATCACCAATAAGACCCAATGAAAAATGCCTCAAAAGTTGGTCGACTTTACCTCAAATTTTAAGCTTGTACAGCTTTTACAATAAGTTAGTCATCTGATCTGCTATACATGTGCAAGTCATGGGTGGGATAAACGCCACATTCATCATTTCAAAATTCTTCAAAGCATTTTTACACTACAAGCTACCTTCACCCCTTTGCACACATTCATACATGGCTTTAGTTCAAGTGCCTTTGCAACACAGTCACATGCTGATAGACCTCAGATTGGGAAAACATTGTGGCATGAGGACTGGAGGAGCGGGGTGTCTGAACACTGCTGGGATGATGCTGCTCTCATGAGAACAATCAGACAGGTTTATTTCATTTATTTATTTATTCTTTACGAGGGAGCCAGGCGATTCAAAATGTAGTTCATTTAGTGTCAAATCTAACTGTGTCTCCATTTTCATGTGCACCTCTTTAGTGTAACGTCTGAAAAATAAAACACTGTGATCTGTTAATGCATAGAATTAGAGCTTAAACTTCAGTATATCACAAGATACAAATGTGTGTAAAAAGCCTGAAGGAAAGGGATGTGCACAGTCGAATTTGTCTTCTTTCTTATCTCTTTGCTCACAAGCTCTCAGATTCCGCATTTTCATGAATAGAAGTATTTAGTTAGAAGAGAGTGGCATTGTTGTTTTCATCACAAAATATGAAGCTGCCGCCAGCAGCTGTCAGCTTGCTAACTGGGCTTAACACAAAGACTGGTAACAGGTGGAAACAAGTGGCCTGCCTCTGAGCAAAGGTAGCAAAAACCACTAATGAACACGTTGTATTCTGTTTGTTTCATCCTTACAAAACCAAAGCTCATGACCAGTAATTTCCTAGCTGGGAACCACTGCTCCAAAACTGTTTCTGTTCAACCTTTTTTTCTTTTTATACCTTTGTTACTTTAAATCCAGGATGGAATCACTTCCCTCAGAGGTCACACTCACCTCAAAGTGACTTGTGCAACCATAAATTCATTTAAGTGATTAATAAATAAGGGCTGATTTCACAAATGCAGTTTCTGATCTTTTGTTGACAAGGATTTCAGCGTCTAGATGTAGAGCTAAGGGTAAAAGTTCATTTAGGCATTTTTCTGCAAGCTTCTCTCGTTTCCACACAGTCTTTTGAGCAAGCTTTACTGGCGGTTGCCTGGAAGAATAACAAATTTTTCCCTCATGCTGTTTGTTGTAAAGCAATCTTCTTTTGTGTTGCAGATCCATCAGATTTACCACAAAGTCCTAAGCTGTGGCTCACAGTTTAAGCCTGCCAATTATATAGGCACTTATCTTGTTTTTGTTTATGATGATGATGATGATCATTTGTTATTGATTAGCAGCGCCTTTAAAAGTTTCTTTTCAATACTGCTGTTTGAGGGAGATTTGAACTTCGTGGACAAAGCACTTGACTTTGTGAATAATTTAGAGCCATGTTGTTGTTGTCTTGCAAAGGGTTTAAACACAAGGGACCAGCTAAGACATTTGCCTCTGAATATTTTATATGTAGTACCAGAGGAGAACGTTTAGCCCTGTCATCACAAGGACGCAAATACGCCTGAAGACTTTGTGTAAGCAAATCTCTATTCCTCATCCCTGGAATGTGAAGGGACACGGTGGCTTTGGGTGTCTAGCAAGCCCTTTCTCTCCGTCAGTCACACTCCAAGTACAAATGTCAGTATTGCATGCACAACTGTCAAACTTGTGTATTTTCAGGGAGCCACACTCATTCGTGAGTCAGTTCAAATTCGCAGAGACGTCCAGAACAGTGGCTTGGCCCGGCCATAAGAAACAGAACACCCCGTCCTCCTCCTCCTCCTGGGCCCAAAGCCTCTGAAACATTTCTCTATGTCATGGTTGTAAACTCATAACGGAACAATGCTTTCAAGTGGCACTGGACAGATTTGTTTTTACTTCAGCTGGATGGGAATTCAGAAGATTTATGAGCAGGATACATGCAGAGGATGGAGAAAAGCTTTCCTGCGTATTAGAAGCGCATTATGTCCAACACACCATTCAAAATGGACATCTTCATTTTTTGGATTTGGCTGTTTTCTTGGCCCCTGAAGCAGTAAGCAGATTTTCCAACTCACTGATAGCACGTAGCTTTGCTTCACTCATGACTGAGGGATTTCTGTCACTTAGGGCTGCAGCAACAACTGTTTCCAGACTTTTTCAGAGACCCTCCTTGTGAGGAGTCACCCATCAGCATTGCTATGGGATGTAAAGTGGCCTGTTCATTGTGGAAAGATGAGGGATGGCATTTTTGTCTGTACAAGGTCAAGCATTTGTGAATGTCTGTGCATGTTGTTGACTGCAAATGTTATGAACATACCCGCAGAAGAGGGAGTTATCCCACTGCATAAAAATGTGTAATGCTTGATTTGTTTGATCACAGAAAGCTGGCTCACGAGATGGATTTTTCCAGCCATGTGGGAAAGTGTCTTGGACATTGTTGCCCAATTTGAATTGTAAATCTCCTTATTTGCATGTGGTGCATCTTGCAATTCAAATTGTTTCCAGTGTTTCTTTAACCCCCTTTAACCTTCAGATGCTTTCTCATCTCCCTGACCTACCCATGTTTGTCTCTCCCCTAAGGTTTAGATTTTTGTCGACGGTTCTGGCTAGAAAACAGAGAGGTGGTAATCCTTAGACAAAAGGAGAAGTACCAGCAAGAAAATTGAGTAAAATGAGGAGAGCCAGGGAAATGTTGGCTTGTCTGACTGTTAGGCCAATTGTAGTGTTAAGAGGTGAGAATTGAAGCCAGGGCCCAGGTGGAAAGTGGGAATCCAGGAATCACCACACATCTTAATTTTAACACACAGCTCCAAGCAAATATCAAGTGTTGTGAAGCAGAGAAGTAGAGGATTACAAACTGACTTTTAGTCCCATCATTGGCGTTTTTCTGGTGGTGATTTATTGGAGAGGGCACCAGATTGGTGCTGAAGAAAGAACCCTAACAGCCCCCACATTTCATTTTTATAGCCCGCTATAAAATATCCGAGCGAAAACAGGGGGAAACTGGGCAGAGGGGAAATGTCACATTATTCCCCTGCAAAGAAAGGAGCACAAAGCCTCAGGAAAAGGACAAGAGCTCTCATTTCTAAGCTGAGACTTAGCAAGGCTCATTTTGGCAGTGAATATCACATCGCTAATTATCAGCCTGGTTGGATTTTGTGCTGATTTCTTGTTATGAAATAGATGTTAATTCTAACTCGTGGTGTTGAGCTCGGATGTTGCGTCCTACTAATTATGCAGTTTTACGCTTAAAAAAAGACACTTTTTTCAGACCTTAAGCACTTCTTTGACATTTTGGTAATACTTTATGACATTCATAAGAAGAGCACCGCACAAATGGAAATCCTGATTTATATTTCATTTGTTCCTTCTAATCCACTGTTCCTAAAGGGCTGCTATTGGACTGCATTAGTATGAGGGTGTGAATTGCTTGAAGGTTCAGTGGGTGGTTGAATAGCTTTGCCATCCATTTGATGGCTATATATATGCAGGTGTGTGTGTACTGTAGGATTTATGAGTGTTCAGTATGGCTTCTAATGCTTTTCCCTTACATAGATGAGATAATGGAAATGCCAGAGTGAAAAGTGTTCCCCAAGTTGATTGTAATTGAATCTCCACGATGTCAGGTGCAAATTTGAGGTCAGACAAACTGCAGCCAAGTTGTCCACTGGTGGTATTACTTTATTATGATCCCAAGGTGCTGCTTTGTTAAATTGAGGAAGTTAATAGAAGTGTCCCGCAAGAAGATGTACAGTGTTGCAGTAAAGCATCTCCCATCAACATTATAGTAATATCAGAAGTATAGTAGGAACAAACTTCATGTAATAAAATGTACTCCTTATTTAAGCAGGTTTTTGTGTTTGGTTTACAGATGGTTTGGTTTCTTTTGTCTTCGTTTTGAGATGTTAAGAGATTTCTGCCTCCATTCAGCGATGCACACCGCTGCTTGATATGTTTGGGGAACAATAATGATCTCCTGATTGTATAGTATTATATTATAATCCACATTTTATCATTTTATCTGTGTCTCCAAGATGTAATTTGCTCTGTTCAGACTACTTTGGTGTGTGGTCCTATGTCTGGGTTAAATAATATTTAAATAAGTGTGTTAATATTGTCATACGGTGTTTTCTTAAACCATAATCTCTAGTTTTTTGCTACCCTTTGCATTGCAGATCACAGCACGTTGTTGTCCTTGAAGCAATTAACTTCTACCTTGTGCAGACTGATACTGACTGACTGATCTTTGCTGATGCCGGTGTTCATCTTTTGCAATGTTTTTGGAGTTTGAGCCAGTACAAATAGTAGATTGGTCAATCTGAGTTATTTTGAAAAATCACTTCTGGAGCTAAGTGGTTTCAAAGTATTTCCTGCAGCTTGGTTTGTGGTGTACAAAAAAGTTAACAGTGTGATCAGCAGCAGTGTCCTGTTTCCTCAGGCCTCAATGTCAACAGCTTTCATTCGGGTATGTTTTGTGCTGAAGAAATTGTTTAAACAAAAACTGATCTGCTGATTACCTAAAGCAGTGAGGACTGTTTATCTCAAAGCATACACCAGTCAGCCACAACATTAAAACCAATGACAGATGAAGTGAATAACACTGATCATGTGGTCGCAATGCAAATTATCTGCTGGGAAACCTCAGGTCCAGGCAGTCATGTGGATGTTACTTTCACACGTACCCCACCCCACCCCCTCCTGCCACGCACTGGGACAATGCTCCCAGCCACACTGCGAAAAATGCTCCGGAACGGCTCCAGGAACATGGCCTGGCCTCCAGAATCCCCGAATCACACTCCGATTGAGCATCCGCAGGATGTGCCATAACAGGCCAGAGCCACAGAGGCCCCACCCTGCAACCCACAGCACCCAAAGGATCGCGTGCCAACATCCTGTTGCCAGACACCCAAAGGAGATCTTGTGTCCATGATCCAATCAAACCGAGCTGTTTTTGTGGGCTCACATCACCTACGCATGATAGGCAGGAGGTTTCAATGTTGTGGCTGATCAGTATATAGTTTCTGTTGGTGCTGTGAGTGCTGTGAAATCAGTTATTTTTCTGAAACATATCCTGGTGGAGGCTCAAATCTCAGAAACTGATATTTTCCAGGCACGTTTAAACCAAGATTATTGACATATAAGATATCAATAAAAGTAAGGTAAAAAAGTATGAGGCTTTTTTACCAGCAAGACAGGACACAGGAAGATCACAACTTCGCATTTAGCTCAAGTAGACCATGAGAGAGCAACAATAGACAGTAGACTATACATATCAGCCTACAACTAACAAGCCCTCTTCTTCAATACATGCATTCATGGAGCACAGCAGCGGGCAGCAGTTTGCATGCTAAATCATCCAAGTCAATTAAAGAGTCTTCTCTCAGGCAGTAAATTGCCAGACTCTGATCTGCTGTTGACCTCAAATCCCTATCCAGACAAGCCTCTTGCCACCACTTTGCAATCAGCATTTCTCCACTCTCCAATTCGGCAAAATGATGAATGTGACTCTTTCAAGGTTTTTTTTTCCATATCTTAAATTGTTTAAACAAAAGCCACTGTAGAATCTCGAGTTAAGTTTATCTCATGAAAAAATGTTAGGACCTTTCATTTTCAGATTTCCAGAATTTGAAAACATAGTCTGAAGTAAAGGATTTTTTTTCAGTAGTTATGTGCGGTTTCCGTGCCAGGCATCATACATTTTGGGATTAACGTAAAGGAAACCTTTTGAACAGCAGCCAGCTAACAACAGCTGTTTTTCTCAGTCTTCGTCTGTAAGCCCCTCTTTCCTTCAAATGCGGAGCTTCGGAGCCTTTGAGGCAAAATGCAATGTGGCTATAATTGGCTCAGTACCAAAGTGTGTGGCTCACTCTGAGCAAAATGAGTCAATCAGCGTAATTGTGCCAATTAAGTGTCCAAACATCTTCTGTGATCTACCTCTGGGTATGGGAGTGTTTCAACAAGCTCATCTACTCAGAGCCAAGCAGGCAATCTGTGACGCACACAGAGGTGAATGCAACCTCAGACACACGCACGCACACACACACACACAGACATTCACACTTTATACAGTATATATTCGTAAAAATGGATTTCCGCATTAAGGTTTCCGCCGATCTGCCCTATGCTACCTCAGCTGTCTGCTTTCCACCTTCCATTTTGACCCTTACACACACTCCGTATGTGTGCGAGCTGGCAGCTCGAGGCAGGATTGATTATATTTCCCAGTTATTTGGGCTTGCCTGTTCATTTAGCCCCGTGGATGATGTTCTCATGCTTTTACTGAAAGGGTGTGTGCAGGTGTGCGCGTGTGTGTGTGTGTGTGTGTGTGTGTGTGTGTGTGGTTTAGAAAAAGAATGATAAAATGCTATCTGGGCTCCAGGGTTTTGGTGAAAGCTCAGAGAGGGGGAGCACACTACATCATGCACTGTTCAAAGACATCGGTAGGTCAGATTTGGGATGGGTGGTCTGCTGGATGTTTTTTTTAATGCTAATGGCTGTAATTCATGCCTGACTTTTGGAGGGATGATTAAGAAAGTGCACTAAATTACATAAGTGGCAGCACTATCTGAGGTTTGTTCTTGGAGTCTTATTTCAAATAGGACTATTATGTGTTGACAGGCGGAGAAAGGAAAATAGGAAGAAGAAATGGAGAAAGGGTCTATATATCAGCGGTTTTATGCTTGGACCCAGTTTTTTTTTTCTCTGTTTTGCCATTTTAACAGTAGCCTCGGGGTAAACAAACAGGTGTCTGCCTCCAATTTGGGTGGAGCGACAGACAGATCTGCACTCATGATATCAAGTCCAAATTTACTGGCAACCAAGGCTGGTTTCCTGTGAACATGGGAAAATTTTAGGTTGAGAGTTGTTTTAGATGATCGTGACTAGATGAGCCTTTTCTTTAACACTCCCATGGCCAACAGGATGCAATAAAGAAAGCCTTGTTTGCTAGGAATTCAGAGTAAAAGCTTTAAGGAGCTTAAACTTCAGTTCAACTCTGAAAAGTCTTCTTTGTCAATACCTCATTCTCAGTGTGAAAAGAGAGCAGGAAACTCAGGATAGTGTGTTAGATAGCAGAATAAAAGACATGGAAACGCCCTTCACAACTGTGCGCACAAAGGTGAAACAGGATAGTGCAGCGCTGCAGGGCTTTGTCAAGATGCTACAATGAGGTGTGTCAAAAGAGATGAAGAAAAGGTTTTTGGCAATTACCGTCAGCGCTAAAAAATAGCGATGTCATCTTAGAAGGCTTCTTTAGTCAGCAGAGAGTGTATTTTTCTAGTTTGGAATAATCTTGAAATGGAGCTTAAAGAGATGAAGCAGACCAAGTTGCGCTTCCGCTGCACACTTGCTGCTTTGACTTCATTTATCGACAAATTAGAAGTTACTGTAAAGATCATGATTTACAAAGCTGGTTGATTACAATGGAGATATGGAGCCTGCACAAGGCTTTTAGGTATTTCCATCTTCAATCCCACTTCTCATCACTTTTGTAAGTGAAACTGAAAAGGAAAAGCACTGAGGGGCCCATCGGCCTTATTCTCATGGGTTTAAAGGGCCTTGATGAGGATCAAAAGAGGCCATAGCCTCAGACAAAAGCTTGGCCCCATCAGCCGTCCTTTTTTTTTAGGTCTGTGTCTGGCCCAGAACAAAGAGGCTTTCCCCCCAACCTCTAACTAGACCAATTGGACTGGCTCTTGACTGGCATGCAGGGTCGAGCCTCCAGAGTACAGAGGAAGGGGTGAAACCAACAAGCACCAATGGGTGCTACTAAGAATGACTGACACAGCTGAGATAATCTCCTTCTGAAACATAGTTGAGTATTCAGTCGATAGCCGGTCTTTGTGTTGTTATGTTTTTGATCTGATGTCCCACTATCATCTCTTCTTCCCATTCTTTTCCCTAACACTTTTCAAATCTTTTTCTTTTCAGCTCTCCTAAATCTTTACTCTGAGAAAGACCAATCTGATACATTAACCCATCATTTTTTTAATAATGGATATCTCAGTATGTGCAAAATTTCCTTATTTCCACTTTTCTTTAAACAAAAAATGTGCACTACAACAAACATCTGGCAAAGAGCAGGGCGAACACCAACCAGTTTTTAAATGATGCTGGTTGTTAAACAGGGAAACATTGCAAATTATGTGCTGCTGTACTGCCAGATTATAATTTTTTAATCACACGAGGAGCTTCAGCTATTCTTCCCGCTATTTGTTTCTTGTTTAAAATTATCCAATGCAGGCAAATGATTGTTATAATTTTCTGCAGGAATCCTGATGGGGATGTTCAGCCATGGTGCTACATTGCAGATCATGAGGATGGGATCTACTGGAGATACTGTGACATCCCTACATGCCAGAGTAAGAGACTGCCACTCCTTTATCTCGCTGTCTGTCTTCATCCCTTCCATGCCCTCAGGGGCAAATCTGGGGCATACGGACCAACCACTTTCATTGCTATGCTCATCTTCTCGCCTGCTATGAATAGCTTTTATGGACTGTGGTGGGTTGTACACAGCTATTATCATCTAAAAAATGTCTCTAATTGCCTTCCGTCACTCCTCCTTCTGCCATGCCGGGGCCTGTCTTTACTTTAATGC
Source organism: Etia nguti (assembly GCA_015106755.1). NCBI lineage: Eukaryota > Metazoa > Chordata > Actinopteri > Cichliformes > Cichlidae > Etia > Etia nguti. The sequence goes on along the minus strand of VUQG01019417.1, from coordinate 34,388 downwards.
AAGCTGTCACTGCCTACTTGTGTGTGTGTGTGTGTGTGTGTGTGTGTGTGTGTGTGTGCGCGCATTTTTGCATATATCTATCTTCATAAGCTGTCACAGCCGACTATTGTGTGTGTGTGTGTGTGTGTGTGCATTTTTGTATATATCTATCTTCATAAGTTTCCCCCTTGGCTTTGCAGCTTGTTTTGACATGCTTTTTGATGTGAGCGACTATGTGCATTTACCAGTTTGTGGATGCTTTTGTGTGTTTTGTTCACATGTGGGTGTGAGAGTTTCCCTGTCCAGTAATTCCGGGATTAATATGTGTGATGGACTGTTTACACAGGGAGATTTAGTGCTTCTGTGTGTCTTCTCTACTAGTTTGGCACATATCTAGAAAAAGCTGCCTGTCTTTAATCCCGGTGCTTTTGTTCCCTCCACCTTTTTAATCGCTCCTGTTGAAAACAGACTCTGATGGATCAGCCTAACACTGTTTTTGATGCCAAATATCTGAATACCCGCAGAGGAGATTCAGATCTAGTGATTTACGGCAAGTAACTGGTGCACATGCTGATGTTATTAAATGCAAACAATGTGTTGTTATAAAAGTGCCAATGAAGTTAGGAACAAATATTATTATTTTAATAACTAAATGAATCTGATAAGTGAACACAATAGGAGAGATAAAGGCAAAAACTTTTACCAAGCAGAGCTTGACTGATTTGTTTAACTTACATAAATATTCAATTTTCCTCTTCAGTCATGAATAACATTCCATTTAATCTAATCAAACCCTACTTTATCACTGTGTGCCTGAGATTCCTTCTCTATCTTTATGTATTTTCTATTATTATTTTTCCAAATCCTTATCTATTGCAATTCTCCTATGGCTGCCTGAGACCTTTTCATTTCTTAATATTTAATGTGTGTAGTGTTTAGTTATATCTGCAGTGGTTACCACTGTCACCCCATAGCATTAAGGGTCTAACCTGTTGTGCAGCTGGGATCTTTCTGTGTGAAGTTTGCATGATCTCCTTTTGCCACCACGGGCTTTCTCTGAGGTTCTCTATAGTGTGAACACTTGTCTTTTTTAAAGTGTCAGCCCCGCGTTTGACACCCGTCTCTTGATTAATACCAGCTGAGCCTCTGGTCTTTCCATGTCCTTCAAAAACCGTAAGGAGGTATAGCTGATAGATGGATGTGTTAGTGGGTTTTAGCTTTGATGCTCAAGTCTGGAAATCCTAATCAATAAAGACTAAAGAGCACAAAAAAGAGATAAAAAAGAAGAAGAAAATGCAGCCGTTTCTTGGAACTTGAGGTAAAACAGTAGACAGTAGAAATAGTGCAGGTGCAAAGCTGCAAAGCTTGCAGTAGGTACTACTAGGCACTACTAGGCCTCAAGAACCTCCCAGCCCCTCTAGCCATCCCACCATTATCCTGTCTGAGTAGCATGCTTGACTAAAGCCTGCTGTTTGAATGGCCCGGAACCCATTAACCCATCTAATAATGCCTGTTGGCTGCACGGCCTGTGTGTATAGCCTTAGTTATCCTCGGTATATTATGCATATAGGAGCTTGTCTGTATCCCATTAGAGTTTTGACTGACCTATTTCAGACAACTGTCCATTTAGCACAGTGTGTTTTTCCTCCCAAACCACAAAGGTTTGCAAGAGCAGTGTATACATTGAGAGCTTGTCACTGTCTTTGGTAAAATTAGGCCAGCTTTTATTCCGTATGGGTATACCATGTGCTGGTTCAGCCTTGTTTTTGTTTGGGATCCTGGTACTGCATATGTAACCCATCCTTGTGACATGTGGCCAGTTTTCAGCTGCTTAGAGCTTTGCCCATATCAAGTGCTGCCTTACATGATCTTTCCCTTTTTTGTTTGGCTGTTGAAAGTTAGATAGAGCAATGAAACATAAGAAAAGGAGATGGGGTGTACTGTGAGCCAGGCATTCAGTGTCATGAAAACATGCTTGTTTGGTGGAGACGGTTTCTCCCTGCAGGGATACGAGGCAGCTTTCAGACACGAATGCTCTGTCTCATCTATTGTAAAACCACAATCGCCACGTGGTGCCTCACCTTCTGGCGCTGCGTGTTCTCAATCTTCTGCGTTTGAAAGCTTCGGCTGCCAAGTGAGAGAATGCTGATGTTCTTTCGGTGTCAGTGTTCTCAGTCTGCGGCTGACTACAATAGCCTCAAAAACACTGTGGTGTGCCAGAGGAAGGGCAACAGTGGTCTGTGTTTTCATTTTGTCTCACTTTTGTTTTGTCTGTGCCTTCGTTTTGTCTACTTTTTTGCTTACGTTTGATGTCGTGTGGTTGGTAGTGGGTCGCCACTCGCTGAGCCACCTGCCGCAGCCTTGCTAGTGGTTCGTCTGTGATCCAGCTGGGTTTCCTGTCATCTAGGGTCATGCCACCCCTGTTGAGGGTGACACACCCTGATGGAGCATCCACAGACAGGCAGGTCACACGAGGCCAGGAACACATCGTCTGACAGTGTGGATTACAGCGTAGGTCAGTACATTTGTTGATCTTAGTAATCCCTCATGGCAGCGTCATGTGGTGGAATTGTCTAAACATTTCAAAAAGGCACGCTGTCAGTGCACGTCTGTACACAATAACAGCTGCGCAGCAAGTTATGTCCTAAAGGTAGAGCCCCTTCTCGTTTCCAGATCGGTAAATGCTAGCTGTCATTATATATTGAAGTCCACATCTTGCTTCGAACATTAGCCTTGCTCTTCTGACAGCAGTTCTAAACATTTTCACATAACTAAAATCTCAGTTTCTTAAAATTATCTCATTATTAAACTGCACTGAATGTTAAGAGTTCTTTTGAATAATGTGACTCTTTCATTCATTGTGAAATGTAATTTTCTCAACGTTGTAGGTGAGTAGAATGCTGATGCATTTTAACCAGGCTTTTAGTGTGCCGAGAGGACTGTATGTTTTAGCAATGAGCTGTATAAAGCAACAAGTCCACTCAAGTCCTCCAACTAAGTGATCATATCTGTCGTGTCTTCCTGAACCCATACAAGTATTCCTGAAACAACATTCACAACAGTTTTTACTTCCAAGTGATAACGTGCACGTCAGAAGGCCTCAACACACCCATTTTTTGACCCAGAGACTGGAGGTTAAAGCTTGTCTGTGATGGGTTTGGGTTCATATGCACACTTTTGATAATGTTAAACTCAACGCAAAAAGCTCCATTCTACAGGGTGCCAAGTTAAAGGTGACGCCACTCATTTTTTACATGCAATTTTTCACACGTTCCGCAGAGGCCATAATAATAACAGCTTGTAAAGTCATTTTCTGAGGAAGGATATATAAAAGATGGACATGGCCATGATGTCACAAGTAAAGTAGTTAATTCCTGTTGTGACACCTCAAGCTAAGCATTTTGATCATGGCCGTCTTGGTGTATTAACCATGGGGTGAATGTGTCAAAGCAACCATCCTGCCTGCTCATGTGCTAGTGACTCGTCAATGACAAGACGGGTCTGCCCTAAATAATAATATCAGTAGAAACCATAAATTCATGAGGAAGTGTTTGCTAAAGAGACTTTTTATAACTAAAAGAGTCACTGCTGGCTGTTGGAAAGAATGCATTTTAAAGAACTTCAAAACTGGTTTTACTTTTCAGACTTAAAAGCTATATTCATACTTTGTATACAGTCTGTTGGGAGGATGGAATTTTCTAATGAGGTGGAAGGAAAACCTGTGACCAAACCAGTAGGTTTATTAAATTTAAAACAGAGTCAACTCCTAAATCCATAATTCAAAGTGAGACAATAAGTGGGAGGTAAAAGAAAAATGAGTTTGTGGTTACTTGCATTGACAGCATCAAACATTAGCTCAGTTTGAAAATATGCTTTACTCACTTGTTAAAACATGCAGTCATATTAGTGATTGATAAGATGAAAAAAAAAATCTGGTTAAAATTATAGACCTAACTTTTTACAAAGGATTCTGTTGCTGTATGTCTCTGTTGTGATATTCTGAAATACTTGTTTACATGACCACTGACAGTGTGATGGTTTCTTCCCTAAAGCATTCCATACTGCAGAGACATTTTCTTTTGGTGTGGCTCCTTGAAGCTGACACGCATTTGCTTGATGCTATGCGCTGACTGAATTTGACTGACAGAGTGAAACTGTCAGGGTGAAGTCCTCAAGCGTTTGCCAAGATAAAGTCGCTTTGATGTGCACATTGGAAGCTCATCTTTCAACAGCATATAACCAAGAAAAACTTGTTATGCCACTGTGTTCCTGTAGTATGGAGATGTGGAGCATTTGAGTTTTCACTATAGAGTAGGTTTGAAAATACGTTTTTCCATGACCGAGCCTAGGAATAATAACAGCTGATAAACCCCCGCTAAGCTTGCCCATGTTGCCGATTTATTTCAAGTTATATAGACGATGTGAGTGTGGTGTACAGTCTCTGTTTATTTTAGACGTTGTTACTGTGGCTGACAATACCTGCTGGGTGGTGTTAGGATGTGAGGCATTATCTTTATGCCAATATTCCCTTAAGCTCTGTGATACTTTAAGATGTCATTTTGTTACAGAGCTGTCAATGTGTTTGCACCTCACTTACAGTAAGTTATTCTTTTATCTGTTTAAACAATTGAGGGAATGTCTGATTAACGCTGCCGGTCAACATGCAACAATAGTCTCAGTATGAGTGGCACTACACTCGTCTGGCAAGGCTAACCAGTCACACCTTAAAAAGCATTAAGACAAAGCAGTAATGTGTTTGGTTCAGGTTTTATTGCTGAATGTTGAGGTAAATATGAAGTGTTGAGATAAGTGCCTTCATTTAGGGTGATTTATGATGACGCTAAATGCCACTTTGAAGTTGCAGATCACCTTAGTAAACCCTGACGTACTCTTGAATGAATGCGATCAGGTGTGCTTGTCCTCGTTGTTCTTGTTCAATGTTTTGTGAGGAAACTGAACACTCTGCATGTCAGAGGTTTATAATGTCTGACACAAGTGTTTCTTGGACTTAACTTACTTTTGAAGTTGCTATAAATGTCCATCGTCACTGCTTAAATACAAGCTGTAAACTTTAATGAAACCCTTTCCTTGTAGTGTAGATTATTTTTTCCCCCACTATATAGAAAGATGCAGTATACCACATCCTTCCACCCAGTTAATGATTTGGATTCAGTTAATAACAAAAACAGTAGAACCACTGGGTTTGTAAGGCTGTGATTAATTTAAAAAAACCTAAAGGGCATTAACCAGATTTTTTGACAATTTATATAATTCTACTAAATACAGGATAGTTCAGGGTTCACAGGTGTTTTTGATTTTATGTATTTATAATCAAACTATTTTTATATGCAGCTTTAATATATTTATATATATTAGAGCTATTTTTTATATTTTGTAACTTTGTAATGTATTGTATTATTTAATTTAGTTTATCAGTTACTGTTCTTACTGCCTTGGAGCAACTGAAACCACATCATTTTCTCAGGGATTAGTAAAGTATTCCAAATCTGATTGTGATGGTTTTTAAAAAGGTTTTACAGTGAGAAACCTTTTCATTCCCTACTGTCCACTTTTTAGGAATAAAATGTTCTGTAAATCAGGCTCTGCTTGTTTTATAAACAGAATCCTGTAAAGATCTTCAGATTTTTATATTAAATTGACTTTAAACGTTTGTATTGTAAATCTGTGTGTTTTCATAGGAATCTCTTTGCTTTTACAGATGCAAATCTGTTTTCTTCATGTTTTCCAAATTAACAACAGGTCAAGTGAGGTTGTAGACAAGACTCATCTAGAGGTGTCTAATGTAGGCTTGTCTTTATGTTTTCATTTTCATGTCAGAGTTACTCCTAATGTGACACCATCCAATGATTATACATGGGTGGTGTTCCTTAAATTTAAGCTCTGGGAAAAAGGGAACGGGTTAGAGAAAGTTTTTATTTACTATGTCATGATTGACAGAAAAGCTCAAGTAAATGGTTGAATGAGTATCTGGGACGAGGACAAGTGCGAATCAAAATAAGCAAGAGGTCAAGACAAGTTGGACATGTGGTTTGGAAGCCCAGACTGAAGCACCACAGCCCTGCCTCGTGGCTGCTGTGGTTGCCTGAACCAGGGATGCCTTCAGGTTTTGCTACTGCAGTATTTTTCTCACTCTGTCATTGTTTTTAGAGGCAGAATATTTCCCTTAGGTGGTCTTGTACCAGCTTTCACCACAGCCAGCTTTTCAGCTATAACACTGAGGCAGGTTCAGGCAACACTGTGTGTGTGTGCGCGTGTACGCACGCGTGTGTGCACGTGCGTGTCCCTGTACTGTTACCAGTGCAAAACCCAGTGAGATATTTAGTCTCAGAGAGAACATTTAATGAAGTGAGCTAATTTAGGCCTTTCCTTATTTCTTTAATAAGCTCCTGTATGTAAAAAATTATAAGTACTGAAGTTGAGGTAAGGTCAGTCATGCTGTACTTATGAGTTTTAGCCTGGAGATTCTTCCCCCCCCACACAAACACATTTTATAATGCAAAACTAAAAATATGAGTCATTCTGTGTAGTTAAAACACAAAGAAAGAACATAACAGACGATCCGAGAGAGCCTTATAATGTGGTTTCCCTTAAAATCATTATATTCAAAAAAAGGATACTCATTTTGTTAAATGGAGGCTTCTATTAAGGATGAAATAGTGTAAGTGTGTGCATGTGTTTGTGTGTGTGCGCACCCAAATGCAACTAATACCTGAATTCAGATTTTTGAGTTAAGTGCCCACAGAGTATAAATTAAAAAAAAGTTACCTGCCAAGATTATTGTCTCCCAGCCAAATTAATTGCACATTTTTCACAGAAACATGCCAAACTCCTTCTTTTTAAGGCAATTTTATGTATAGTGTTCTCGCAGGTGCTCCGTGACTAGAATTAGATGTTTACTGCTTTGCAATCATGCCTTGGGAATAAAACATTGTGCCATATATTAGGTTAACTATTCACAAACTGGAAAAAGTGAAGTGACTTTTTAAATGTTTTTAGCACTAGGCTTCACTTCTTTATGGTGTTGACATGCCCCTTTCACTTTCATTAGGCTTGTCCTTACCTGAAGAAGTGAGCGGAGGAGTTTTGAACTCACTACTATTAGCTTATTGTGACCTCTGACCTCCTTAAAGCTCACCTCCACCCACACCTGTCCTCAGGGAGAATGCCTGTCTGCGGTGTTATGAGGAAACTTTTTAATGGAATCTAGAGAGTAGAGACACAAAAACAAACCAGAGGACAATCAGGTAAATATGGTCTCTCAGCTCCATCTCTGGCTCCTTCCCTTTCTCAACATGTCTGGGGTTAAATCAGTCAGGACCATTAGGGAATTAGATGTATTGATCACGAGGTGAGCTGGCTGTGTAGAATGTTTGCTAATGAGTAGATGGCCATTGTTTAGTGTTTCTCCTGGGAATGAGGAGGAGATGAATAGCAGGTCAGCTACTTTAGGGCTCACGAATGAGGGCTCGCAGCCAAATGTAGATCAGCTCTGCACAGGTATAATATATTTAATTTTATTTAGTGTCTATTGTATGGCAAATGGCATTCGATCGCCTAGTGTATTTACCTGTTTTGTGTGTGTAAGTGTGTGTGTTTTGCAAGTTTGCCCATTTTCGGCTAAATTTGATCAAAATGCTTTATCATAGTCGGTCTAAGTTTTAATATTGGAAAGTAGTGACAGTGACAAAATGAGTCTGCAGTGTGTGCAGGCAGTGTGTCTCACTTAATTTGGTGTTTTTAAAAGGGTCATTCTGGGAATATACTAAAAGAGTAGATTTAAACATAATTTATCAAGTACTCTGTACAGTTTTTACTTTATTACTCAAACTATGGGATATGTAAGTGTCCTGCACAAAAAAAACCCTTTGGTAGTACAACACACCCATCTCATATTTCATTTTCAAGGCAATTGGTTTTTATGCTTTTTTTAAAGGTAGGGTTAACTGACTAGAACTCACATTACAGCAGTTCTGTGAGTCTGTATAAAGACAGCCTGTAAGCCAAGTAAAAGTAATCTCTACTAACATTCTGATGTTAAACTGCTCTAATATTTGGGTTGTGCAATATTTCATTTGGTAAATGCAAATATTTGCCAATTCTCTCTAAAGTCAATGGGCCTGATCTAAATGAAGTGGGGATAAGGTTATTGCAGTCCATCCCAAGCAGAGTGGGGGGGTGGGGGGAAGTGCACTTCATGCCAGTACATCCATTATTTGCTGAGATATTGCACTTCAAATTACAAATAATAACCTAATTAGTAGAGTTTCTTCTGGGGCACGATAGATATGGCTGTTTTTGTCTATTCATGATTAACTTTTCTCTAATTGTAGTTCGGGCCCTCTCAACCGATCAACAAAAACTGCAAATATTTTAAGCTGAATTCCATGAAGCACAATGAATTAAATGTATTTATGGTCCAAGATAATATGTGTTTTTGGTAACCACCTGATGAGTGCAGGCATGCAGACCACATTCTCCTTTGGCACATTTATGCCTCCCAGAGGATTTATTTCAGTTTTTCTTTCAGTTTTTTCTTTCATTATTGTTCTGTGTTACCCTTAAACTAAAATATCAGCTGCGTGGACAAAATGCAGTATTTAATTATCTAATGGACAAATATCCCATGAATTTTATGGATCACATTTAAACTCCCTCTTTAATAAGGCTCTTTGATTAATGACTGCATGTCTTTTTCTCTTGCTTCATCCTCAGAAAAAAAAAAAAGTTGTGTGTTTAAAGGGACCATTACTGGTGCTTGTAGCTGTTAGTCTTTTATTACCTACCCTCATAAGGTTTCAAAGGATGTCTGGAAAAATGCTTTTTCCATCTATCGTTCCATTGTTGTGTTTTAGTGTCCTCTGCGGTTACACAGCTTCAGCAAAACTGTTGCTGATGCCAATTGGGCAAAATAAGGGATGCAAGAAAGATGCACTTATTGTTTTTGCCTGATGCTGTTTTTTTTTCCAGCCTGCGCTGATTAGAAATACTGCCAATGAGTGAAAGTGTCACAAGTTTGAAGTTCTGCTTGTGTGTCGTTTTTATTGAAATTGCAAGATGATAAATAAAGGAGCCAATTTAACATCTGAGGTGGTCACAGAGCGTCAGCTTCTCTCTTTATCTCCCAGCTGCTCTGATATCAAGTCTCATAAAACTCCTCAGGACACAAGCTGTTTGGTTTTGTGAGGGGAGGCAGTGATGTGGTATGGTGGTCATTTTTCATCTCTACTCTGCATTGTTCTTCTTTGACTCTGAGAGCACTAACTATTCACTTAAAGCTTTGGCTCCTGCTTGTTCGCTCTAATTAGATGGTTAGTCACTATCCCAGGCCCCTGGGATGAGACATTGATCTCCTCCATCACAATCACATTGTGACACAGTCGCCACTACACTACAGAAATGTTTAAATGGGATAAGAAACAGACATCATATACAGTAAACATGTGCAATATGCAGTGCATTTGTCTCTCTGTCTCTCTGTCTCGCTTTCACACACGCACACACACCACACACACACACACACACACAGTAACGTGCTTTGAATGTCCAACTTGCAAAATCACTCTGCTGGATACAAATGCTTCTCTCATTCTGTCCAATAATAAGTCCTTTATTGTATAACTGTAAACTGTTCCCATTTACAGGCTGGAGAATTTATGATCTCCATAGAAAAACAAAGCATAAACGCAGCAGAAACACATAATGGCAACACCCACCTCCTTACAAACAATACTGAGTTTCCAGAAATGATTCTCCTGGGGGAGTTTGTGGCATATTTCTCGATTTCTGTTGTGTTCTCGTGGGCTGTGGTGCAGTCGACAAGACTAATCAAAGGCTTGATGAAATGCAGCAGCTGTATTTGTTTATGTATTGAGCATACTGTACTACAAAAGGGGTAATAAATGGGGCCGAGACACAATGAAAGGGAGACAGAGCGAGGAATGAAGGCAGAGAGACAGAACGGGATGGAAAGGAGAAAAAAAACATCACATAAACACCAACTGTGATAAGTGTTGTTTTCTTGCTTTGTTGCAGTTAGCATTCCTCAGAAGGCAGTGCATGTTTCAAGCGGTGTGTGTGCGCCTCCGATTTGAATGGTTAACCTGCTGGTGGTGGATTAATGGGCTGCTGGGAGAGTTTCCAAGGCGTCGACATACCTGTGTTTTAAATTACTTCAATTGAGCCTAATAGCAGTTGAGGAATGTGCCTTTAAAATCCTGCTTCTGCTTTGTGACCACACATCTATAACGTCCCGTCTCTAATGTGAACGCACTAATTTGCTTTTTGTTATGGTCTGATTGGATGATAATGAAACATTGGTGCTGCTTAAAGACTCATTTTAAGGTTTATATTTTTTGAGTAACGTGTTGTAAGTGGCGATACTTATCAGAGATTTTGTCTTATCTAGAGTGTTATTGAAACTAAGTCTCTCAATGTCAGACTTGATGTGAATATAATCAATTAAGCTGTCTAGGAAACAGGTGTCTATAAAAATGTTTGAGGGCAATGATTTATTATAGGGAAAACTGATGAATCTGTCTGTGTTCACAAAACATTCAGAAGAGGAGGAAATGCTATAGGTTTTGCAAGTGATGTCTTGCGCACATTGCTCAAGAGCTGTCCACCATATTGTACGTGACAACCGGTAGTGATCACGTCCAATAAGTCATGCATTGTTTACATATCACTGGCTGTTGGGTGTCGCAATCATCAAGGACACAAAATAATTTTTTATCGCTTTCCTGTTGATTTGGAGGTTTGGAAGGTGAAAAAGACAATTTCTTTGATAAATAGTAGGGTCAGTTATAAGTTATTTGAATGTTAAAATTTACAAATATCTGTTTCAAAAAATATTTGACCATTTAACACTCTTACTTTTATATATTCATTTTCTTTTTCTAATTTTTTCTTTCTCATCTTCTTCATCTGCCTCCTTCACCACTACGCTCCTCCTCGTCTCCATTTCATCCTCTTCCTCCTCACCTGAAGCCTCACTCCTGAACTGAAGTTAGGGTTCTAACATAAGAAAGCCTACAGGAACATGTTTATTTATTCTTGATATTGTCGCAATTAGTTATTGTCAGCAGATCAGACATGTGACCCTCATGTTTCTGGACAGCTTATAAGAGCCGGCTAACAACAAAATGTAACATGCTAACGTTAAACGAGCTAAGATTAGACTCTAGCATCCCAAAACTCTCAATCACAAATGACCTACATTGACTTGTCGACAGTGTAAGGGATAATGCACAGAGACTCATAAATATCAAAATGCACTAAAAATCAGGTAAATACCTGAGCAGTGAGGAGAGGCTGTGGTCCCCTTGATCCAGTGACTGCAGTTCCAGGAAGAGTCCAGGGACATCCAAACTTTTGTAGGGCTTCAGATGTCGTCCAGTATAATTTGAGGGGCTGTTGATAGCATAATGATATAAATCGTTTGCTATGAAGTCAGGGAGAGTGCCAGGGTTGCACTTCAGAGCATCAGTAAACTCACTCAGAGGGAGTAAGTAAACATCCATCTTCAGCCCCCCCATTTGCTCAATTTCTCCACATAATGAGCAAGATGCTGTCCATGAAAGTGTTTTACTTCCTCTGAGAGTGTATATACACTAACACTTATAGCTACCATAGTCTATATCATCTACATAATGTTTAGAAGGTTTTTTACTCACTTGGCGTGTCAGGATTGTTACACGTCCAAAATGGCTGAGAAATGAATGTCACATGGTGAGTGGTGTCATGTCTGCAAAAAGCTCTATAGCGAGAGCTTGAATGTGTAAACTAAAACAATTATATTGTTAGTTATTGTTTTTATACCCCAAATTGAGCCGGAACACAAATAAAATAACTGAAATTTGGCATTTTCATCTAAAAGTATTAATGTGTGTTACATTTTTCTACTTGTGTGTGTGTATGTCTGGTTCCCCACTTGTCATCACTACGTCTTTATCCCCATACATCAGACACAGCCCTGATTAATTTAAGCGAGCTTGTATAGCTGTATAGCTTTGTATGTCTGTCATTTATTTTCTAAGGATCGCTTTTGAAGCATTGGTAGTCAGACCCAGATGTTATAATAATGGATTTTTTATTCTCTAAAATTGATGTCAGCATTGGCTGAGCTCAGCTGGGCTCTGTTCTGGGCTCTAGTCTGCATGAGGATGTGGAAAGAGAATTTGTTTCCTACAGTGATCCTTCCTCATTCCTCACACCTTTGAACTTCTCACACGTTGCGCATTTTCCTGGTGTTGAAGGCTGTGTGTTTCCTGAAATCTGGTGCTTATATTCTTGGGAAATCAGTTCTATTTTTTTTTTGTAATATTTTAGAAAACTAGTAGAAATTATGATATATATCTATTTACTGTAGTTCAAGGTGACATTTTCTCCCGAGCCAAATGTGAAAATGAATCAGTTGTTCAGTGTGTTTGTGTGTCATTTTTGTTTGCACTTGATTAGACTGGCGGACAAGTTGCACTAGAAAGTGAACAAAAATTTCAACACAGTTATTTAGAGACCTCATGCCGTCACCCACAGAGTGAAGCCACAGGGCGATATCATTCACCACCTGAGTGGGCATCGTCAGTCATCCCCTTTTGACATTAAACTTGACATTTTATGTTCCCACGTTCCGAATTCTTGAGACGGTAACTCACAAAACCATTCAGTGTTTTCTCACAGAAAAAGAAACTAAATAAACCAAAAACAAAAGACGGGATTCAATTTTGCCAGTTCAAATCATGAATAGAGATGATTTTATATGTCAGAGTCCATTCAAAACAACTAAGTTCTTTTTGATACCCTGCTTTCATGGAAAGAAAAGACTTAGATATCTCAAATTTTTTTCTTCTCTTCTAGATTATAGGATTAGGACAGACTGCAAGAATAACTTTTCTACCAAATTCTCTAGTTTTCCAGTGATTATAATACAGAAAAATCATGTTATCATATTCAACTTCACTATCTTGCCTCATGTGGAGCATTCTGCTGGGTGGTGCGCGCGAACAGGGTCGAGTGTAAATCCAGTTTGAAATAAAGAGTCCTACCCAGAGTCCCATTAAAAAGAAAACATTTCTTTAACTCTCTCTCACCCTCTGCAGCTTATTCCTATATATATCTTCAGTTCTTTACATTCCAAATGACATAGAAATTTATAACTATAATTATGTTTGGTTAATGTCATGCTTGTCCCTCCAGCCCATCAACCTGCTTGCATGTACTGCTTGCCAAGCGCATTTGCCAAAGCCTGCTGCACATGTTTGATGTTGTTTGTCATCATTCTGTGTTGGAGCTTTTCTCTTTTTCTCTCATGTGTTTTAGGTCAGTGGTGCTGTTGTGTCTGCTGCCTGGCAAGACCTCCTGTTAGACAGACACCCGTGAACTTTCTAGCTTTGCCCAGTGCCTCCTGTCTGCAGTGCATTGTGGGAAGGCTGGCTGACTGCTCTTTAGTGAGCTAAGGCTGCCAGGTTGGGATGAGTGTGGCTGGGTTTTTTAAACATTGTAGGAGTCCCCCCCCCCCTTCCCACTGCGATCTCCCAGGGTTTTCAGAGGTCTGGTGTGGGCTAACTGGAGCATTTATACACCTTGTGTTTCCTCCATTTCTCCCCTCTGGCTCGTTAAAGTCTAAATTCCAGCAACGGCTTTGAAGTGTGTTGAGTGTGTTTGTGTGTGTTTTTTCTTTTACTGTACGTGAAGATATTTGCACTTGTTGCGCCTGCAAAGCAGATGTTTTTAAGAGAGACGCTGCTGTGCTCAGGAGTTTTCATATAAGAACAGTTCTGTGCTTTTTGTGGATGCACACCGCAGGACGGTGCATAGAAAAGCAACTGTCGCTGTTTTCAGTTACGCACAAAACCGCCAATGCTCCAATGTACGATCCGAACACCTACCGCTCCTCAGCCAGCACTTCTCAGCCCCTAAAATGAGAAGAGGACAAAGAATGTAAAATTAACTGTAGTCTGCAATCTTCTTGTCAAAGCCAAATTGAAAAAGAGCATTTGTGCCTTTAATCTAGCTCATGAGCACAGCAGTAGCATTTTTTCCTCTGCTTTTCAAAAACTCTATTGAAGTGGTACCTGCCTGCCTTGCTCGGAGGGAGGTTGCTGGTTCCCTACCAGGTGTTTATCTCTCTTTTCTTCTCTGCTTCCCTGTTGCACACCTCACCGCTAGTGTGTACTTAAGCAACTGATAAAAAAGTAACTGCTTCTATAGCACCGTGGAAAATACGAGAGACCTCAAACATTCTTATAACTGTCATGTTTGCCTTTAACCTGTCAAATAATGTGGTGCTTACTTTTGCAAGTGTGCACCGTGGAGTCGTAGTAAATGATCCCCCCCCCCCCCCCCCCTTTTTTTTTTCCCA
>VUQG01019417.1:0-20009 GCA_015106755.1 Etia nguti | reverse complement strand
CCCCCCCCCCCCAACCACATTAATCTCTTCTAAAGCTCTGGCATGTTTGTGGCTGAAAAAGGAATATTGCACATGATTTATTGCTGGTCTGAGTGTGTCTGAGGACTTTGTCTTCAAGTGTTGAGTCATTTGTCAAACACAGTTCTTGGCTGCAGCCAAAATTTCGCCGGTCACTTAACGGTCATCAAATGCGAGCGAAATCCAGGGAGTGGATGTCTCTCTGCCAGTCTGTTTCAGAACCATTTTTCTTTCTATTCGCCTTCGTTTTCCAGTCTGTGGGGGACATTCTTGTGGACAACAATTTGTGAAGAATCTAAAACATGTCACACTTTTTCCCCAAAGAGTCTTTGTGCCTCAAACAGAGAGAATCTACAGATTCTGTTGGTGCTTTGTGCAAGCCAATAAGTTAACTTTGGCAGCAGCTGGCATGCCAGTGACAATGCACATGTGTGGTCTTTATTAGGGTCACTTCAGTTCATGAAGGCAGTTTTGATTGATGCTCTTCTGTAGTAATGTTCTAAATATTCAAACAGAGTTGTATGCAAATCCATACCCCCTTTTTTGTTTGCACAATGCCAATATATTCCACATTTCATGACAGGCTTGTAAAAATAGATGAAGTGTTTTTCTGTTTCTTGCTGGGAACTGCTTGTGCACTGGTGGAACTTACTGTCATCAGCCGAGCTGTGCCTGCATGTTTGATGACAGGCAGAGCTCAAGAGATTCTTATTTCTAGGACAGTGTTGGTGTACAGTATCAAGGGACTTTACAGTGTCTGAGCTTGTTGTCAGACTTTGGTGTATCCGCAAAGCAAGACAGTGTTGTTATACAAATAGACAGGAATTGCTATTGTGTAATGTCTTAGGATCAAATGAACATCTTGCTCCCTTCTCAATACGTGAAGAAACTCTAGCGGGGAGTTCTCTGTGGGATTCTATTTGCTTATCATTAGAGAAATAAATAAAAAATCAATACAAATGCTATTAAGGCCTCACAGGCCATCAGTGACCATAAATGTGTATTCTCCAGCCGTTTTGCGAGTGGTGGCTCGCATTTGCTGTGAAATCGAATGCTAAAGCCCCATACTTGCAGGCCTAGAGACCAGTTAATGACCCCCTGGTAACCACCAATCCCTAGGGAAAAGTGTATATTTTGTGACCAGTAAGCAAGCGGTTACTAGCAATTGCTAGTGTGAAATTACTCACAAAGAGAAAACCTCCTTGGGATTTCTTTGGTTGCCAGCAGGTTGCCGTGGTCACCAGTTTGCAAATCATTACCAAGCGATAACGAAACTGTGAAAAATGTGATGCAAATCGAAAGCAGAACATTTGCTCTCAAAGTAAATGAAATGAAAAAGTAAACTGAAATGTGCGGCTCAACTTTTATTGTGAAATTAAATATTCTTCGCAGTCACACCTTTTTTCTTTTTCTTTTTTTATGCAGACTAAGATCAACTGCATCAATCTGGTAGTTGACCAAAGCAATCGCGCAGGTTTTTGGTGCAGCACCCTCTTTGCACTCTTTGCATCTGATCTCACATCACTGACCATTTGGAGAATGCACGTTTTTTCTGGAGGTTGCCGGTCTCCAAACTATGATTGCCCTGCATTACACAAAAATCTAACAGTTATAGGATTTCAGCCACTGTGCTTTTTCATGACTGTATGAAATGAGGAGCAATCAGACTTTGAGTTTTTACTAAAGTCCTTTGAAACTGGAAATTGTAAACGCTTTAATACAGACCACAGTGTGACATGCTTTTGATTTTTGCATCCTTGTTGTATGTCACAGCAGACTTGACAGCTATTTTGGACGCAGTCTTTGCTCTTGTCTTTTCTATCTTTCCCTAATGATCTCTTTCACACCCTGAGGCCACATGACACCACTTTCAATTACACTGAAGGGATTTTTTTTTTTTTATATACTTCCCGTAGAAATTACTTTCAGGGTGTGCATTTACTTATGTTTGTCAAATTCATTTTAGCTCTGAACATCAAAATAAACCACTTTGAGCCCATTTGAATTTAAATGAAAAGCAAATCACAAATAGGATATAGATTGCTGGAGGCTTTATTGGCACTTCCCAAGCTATTACATTGAATTTAAAAGCTTTGCAGTGTTTAATCACTGTACTAGATTTTGAAAGATTGCATAGTATTTGATGAATACATAGTGGATTAGGGCAGACAGTTTGATTCATCTGCACGAATGTGATCTGGAAAGGTGTCAACATCCATCTTTCATCTATCTATCTGGTCAGAAATCCATCTGGCATTGTTGGCACATTTGTCTCCCATATTGTAAAATCTAATTTGCATGCAAAGAAACATTTTGGTGCACATGAAGGGCTATAATCAAAGTATCAACAAAATAATTTAAAAGTAATGTTTTTAGTGTTGGTTCTTTTCTGTTTAGTCAAAGAGCCTAAAATCACGAGATTAGAAATTGTGCTTACCTACTGTTTGATGTCAAGTGGCTGCTGTGCAAAAGATCCATTGTTCAGCTTAAGCCTGTCTAAGTTTGTCTTGAGTGTAAAAGCACAGAAGTATTATTTTTTTATAACACTTCCGTCAGGACAACTCATTTATAAATGGGATTTCAGTCTCCTCATTTGGTGACCTGAAAAGTGAAACCAGCATAAAAGTGATGTGATTTCTGTAATCTGTCATTTCAGTAAACACTTTCTTGTGGTTTTTAATCCCTAGCTTTAAGTCATATTTAAAAGATGAAGGTAATTTTGTAAAGATCATCAACTTAGCAACTTGTCAATGAATTGTAGCCAATAAGCATGCATTTTCACAGTTTGATCAAAGACAAAAACACTCAGCTTGAGTCTTCCTAAATAGACCTTATTAGCCTTTTATGCTGTCCATGTGTAAAAATAAAGCAGGCATCAATGGCAATGACTGGGAAAAAGTCAATAAAAATGAGGCGCTGGTATAGAGATGGGTTGCAAATTGGCTTGCAGAGGCAGGACTGACTGAAGACAACGCTGAACAACTAAAGCAACAGAAATATTGTGCACTATAGTGAAGGGTGTTGTAACCAGCTGTTGCAAGTTTATACACAACGATTACTGGCAAAGCTTAATTTTGTAACGTGCCAAAACTAATGCTTCACTTAATTTTTGTGTTTTTAAATATTTACAAAAATACTGAGTTTAATAAATCTGAGTTTCATAAGGGCCCAGGTGTTGGACTTGGTCTTCTTCCTGTCATGTGACAAATTCCACATGGAAAGCCCCACCCCCACCCCCCCTTTTTTTCTTGGTACGTGAGACTTTAAAAAATGTATTTTCTCACACACACACACACACAGTCACACATTTAGAAAATGTTATATTCCTAATCTGATGCAACAGCTCTCAAATCTGACAGGGTACATATTCTAAATTCCAGTTCTATGTCGCTATGACTCAAACATCCCTGTCCTCTTCACCCCTTTTTTTCTTTCTCTCCTCCTCTTCCTCCATTGCCGCTCACCACCTCCTCCTCGTCTTCTCTTTTTCTCAGAAGCCAAATAGTTGGCTTGCCTCTTGGCAGTTCAAACTAGAAGTTTCAAACAGAGTTCTGAATACTTGTCGAGTGTGTCATCAGTGATTGTTCTTTGGGCTGGGTTTATGAGATTAAGTGTTAATCACAAACATGATTAGAAAATTGAAACAGCATATAGACCATGTAAATAAAGTTTTGAAGCATGTGCTGTATGATATAAACCATATTTTTCCCATATCTGTTGACTTGTTTCTAACACCTGCTTTAATTCCATTATACATTTGATCTTCTCTAATCATGCGAAAACCTCGCCTTGCTGTGCGATGCAAATTGCATCTAAGATGCTGCACATGACTAATCTTTTGTTTCCCCACTCTCCTCTGCTCTCCCTACAGTGCCTGGAAACTTGGGGTGCTTCAGAGACAGTGGTGACCCCCCCACCCTGACTGGTGCCAGTGAGACCTCCAACAAACTCACTATCCAAAACTGTATCAGCTTCTGCAGGAAGCAGAGATACAAGGTGAGATTTGGAATTAAATTAGAAATATATCAAATAACAAGAAAACCTGAGAAATTTTATTTTAACTGCAATCAAACACGGCAAGTTCTGCAAAACTAAAAGTAAAAATAAAATTCCAAAATAAAAGAGGAAAAACCCCCTAAATGGTTTATGGTTTATCCTCTGTCCTATCACTTCAAATCTCTCCACTTATTGGATGTAAAAACAGAGTAAATTGTTGTGTTTAAAATGGGCACGAGCTGTCTTTTTGCAGTAGTCAGGCTTTTATGTAAATCATCTGCTTTTATGGGTAGTTTTCTGTCAGTTATCTAGATGATGCCCTCTTTATTCAGCCATCGCACTTCCTGTTTGAAACCAACCAGCAGATGACAAATCATCACAATAATCAAGGCTGACAGCTGGAAATGAATGGTTATTAGCCCACTGGGTTCCTCCTCTTCACTGCATTTTCCCTTCTCTCTGTTTCTGGCGTGCCATTGTCCCTGCTACAAACAGTGCCAGGTGTTAATTTTCTGTCTCAGCAGATCCACTTCAGCTCAGTATGCATTGACAGATACTGACAGGCACCCCCCTCCCCTCTCAGTTAGGCAGATGTTACAGGAAATGGCAACAGACTGGCATCATCTGCCTACCCTTGGACTGTCACTGTCCTCAATACACATGTGAAACATCAGTGCTCTGAAGTATGGATCCCGCGTGACTTTCTGACAGAGAGCATGCCTGATGAGTGAGACAGCAATCCATCGCTTGTTTACTCTGCCAAAAGTATTTGTGTACGTGTTCTCAAATGTAACCGCATCAGATAGAATAATACAACAAGGATAAAGCTTGATACATCTGGGTGGAAGCAGAGGCTGCGTGAATTCTTATTCCATGAGTAGGAAATTATGCAGTACCTTCAGTTGCGTGCATTCGTTTAGAGCCTGAAAATCGAACAACGGCGTCCTTCTGAATGAAGAACAATAGCTCTTTTGACAGCGAGTGGCCAGCAGTGGCGAGGTCAAGATGTGTGAAGGTTTTTGACGTGTCACATTCCTGCGCTGACACTTTCTGGAATGGTTTACTAACAGTTTTGATTTGAAAGACAGATAGGTGTTATTCCTGTACGGTTTCTTCTGTACACCCCGTGTGCAGCTGCGTGTTTGAAAGGAGTCTTCTAATCAGCTGAGAGGCCACGGTTATACAGACTCAGATTACAACATCTTGTAATCACGAAAGAAAGAGCAATTAGGGCGCTTTAGGCTCAAGTCACTTATTTCAGAGGGAAGTAGCTACATGTAGTCAACTGTTTACCCCATGTTTACACAATTCCACATAAATCGAACATGAAAAACACAATTGGTCCTTTTAAAGTGAAAAAATGTTATGTAATCATGTCTTATTTTATGGGAAAACAACAATCTTTATAGTTTTAGAGAACTGAAAGAATGTGTGTTTGCAGTCAGCAGAATGACCCCCTCAGTGTTTTCCTCAGTTGCACAACTCCTTTTTCTGTTTTGCAGCTTGCTGGTATGGAGTCAGGATATGCCTGTTTCTGTGGCAACGATGTGGACCTACAGAAACGTGGCGAGTCACCTAGCATGGAGTGTAACCATGTTTGCTTCGGTGACCACACTCAGCCCTGCGGCGGAGATGGCTGGGTCATCATATTCAGCAGTGAGCACTGACAGTTGTCATTCTGGATCTCATTCTTTATTCTTTTCACATCTCTGTTGTAATTTCACATAAATTTTCAAACATTTAGTCTGGTTTTATTTTGTACAAATCTGATTTGGGAACAGGTCTGTCATTTCTTTTATCATCGTAAAGCTGTAAAAAATCAGAACACAAGACACCTACAATTTTAAAATTAGTAACCCTCTGTCTGCAGCTCCCTCTTCTTCATTCTAAACCCATACCACCACACCATCAAAGATAGGATCTGCTCTGAAAAGACCTTTGACTGACAAAATCTTCTATCATAGATCAGGTTTTCTAAAGCCTGAAATTAAAGCCCAAAGGCTCAGCAGTCGAGTTTTCTCCCAGACCACCTAAATTTCAGGGTCCTGAAAAGTTTTTTGGTTTTTTTCTTTTTGGACCAGTGAGGTCAAAAACATGTTTCTTGCATAACATTTATTAATATGCTTCGTTGCTGGTTATGCATGAATCCTATTTCTTTTTTTCATACTTCCATATCCTTGAGTTTGACCACATTCTCTCCTTCAGGCTGTTTTTAGGCTGAATCTTGTAAAGATGCTTTGAATTAAATTCTGAATCTAAATCAGCTTGAGTTTAATGAATCTGACACCACAGCCATGGCGTTTTGTTGTGGTGCTAAAAACCAAGTCCATGGACAAGTCTATCCTTTGTGTCTGATCAATCACAAAAAGTCATGTACAACATGCTCACAAGACCAGATGTCAATCATCTCTACAACTGTTAATCTTTAAACAAATAACACAGGAATTTTTTTTTTTTACTGCTCTTATTTCAGCCCGAGTGGGGGCCTGTGGTGGGAACTACAGTTCTCCATCGGGAGTGATCTACTCCCCCGACTTCCCTGACAAATACGGGGCTGGGCGTGTTTGCTACTGGACTATCCAGGTCCCTGGATCCTCAGCCATCCTCTTCAATTTCACCTTCTTTGACATCTCCGACCAGACCGACATGGTGGAGCTATTGGATGGCTACACAAATCAAGTGGTGGTCCGCTTTGACTGGCGAAGCCCTCCGCGGGAGCTGGTAAACATCACGGGCGACTTTGTCATACTGTACTTCTACTCCGACCGAACCAACCAAGCCCAGGGATTTGCCCTTCTTTACCAAGGTGAGATCTCACCAGATTTTCATAAATTTCTCACCTATTGTGATGTTTTCCCTCATTATCACTTCTCTGCTCAGCCTGCCTTCATTCAGAACACTTTGCAAACAAAGTAAGAACCCCATTTGCGAGGCTGGCTGGCTGGCTAGCACTATGATGGAGTTTTGCATAGCATCCCTAGTTTAGTAAAGTAACACCTGTTAGTTGTGGTTAGGCAGTTGTCACGGCTTTGGCAGGGCCTTTTCTCTTTTCATTTGCTAGTCAATGTCGCACAGCCCCGGGTGATATTGCATATTTAAATGATGTTCTGTTTTTCTAGGAACTCAGTCTCTTATCAAGCTGTTGCAGACTACTTTGCTCACCCAGAGTGTGTTCTCTGCTAAATTGCACTGAAAGTTTTTATGCCACCTACATAAAAAATGTGACCATCGTGTGCATTACGGCTTCTGATATGCTGATTTCATTGTCTAGTAGATGCATTTCTAAGAAACTACGGCTCAGAAGACTTCAAAGTAATTTTATTCATCCCAGGCTAATGTGAAGAATGCATAAGGATTCATGTGGAATAAAAAAACTTTTTTTTGTGTGTTATGTTCTCTCATGAATAGTCTGAAAGCACCAGAAATGATTTAATAGATTAATTTCTGCAGGAATGAGCAAAGCACACCCTGATATAATTCACTGTAGGTGACATTCAACCTCACAGTAAGAGGCAGTCTCCATCCGCCCCTCCCTCTCTCCCTCCATCTGTAATTCTGTGTCATTTTTCTTTGCCTGCTGGCATTACAGTAAAAACAATATTGGAAGGTCAAAATCCTCTGACCCTCAGACAGGCACGATCCTTTCTCGTGACATGGATCTTGTTTTGCGGGAGGTGTAGTCTATTCCAGAAATGCAATCTGAGATGGGTTATGAGAAAAGGTCACCTCTTGAATTAAGTAGTTGGGTTTTTTTTTTTTTCAAACAGAATCATATAGATAAAAACACATAGTGACTGAGGTACAAATAGAAAGCAGACAGTGTCAGCACCATATACATTTAATATCTCCTTGGTGGCAGGCTGAGCGGTTGGATCTGTAATTTGAGGATAAACGCTCTCAGATGACAGTGACAGCACATTTCAGCTGTGACTGGGTTTGAAGCATGGTATTTTGTTTGCAAATGGAAAACATGTGGGCAGTTCTGGGAACATTACAGCCAGGTTGAGCAATTATGTGAAAAAGAAAAAAAATGTATACATACATACAATGAAGTGATAAATGCAGCATTGAATGCAGAAGAGGGAAATGTTATGCCATGTCACTGTAATTTCTACAAGTTATGGGCATCGATCACTTAACAGTCCTTTAATTATTCCATTGTAGAAACTGGGCTATATATACATACATACACACACACACATATATATATGTCTGTGTTTGTGTGTGTGTGTGTGTGTATATATATATATAGAGAGAGAGAGGGAGGGAGAGATATCATATATATATATGATATATATATAACCCATGCTGGTTTAACATCTGACCACCATTCATGACAGAGTGGAACAGTCCTGGAATAATCGATATTTGAAAGTAGTTCACGCAGCTACTGAGCGCAGCTGAGAAACTTCAGAACTTCAGCAGTGGAAAAGGCAAGGTGATGTGAACTAAGATAAATAAATGTACAGAAGATTCATGAGAAGCAATATAAAAGAAATGCACAGTATATGGATAACTTTCCTCAATTGTGTTAAACACTGCATATTTAATGTAAAGTTAATAATTTGTTGAACACACTGGGGTATTTAAAAAATAGCTTAGCCTTAGTTGGCTAGTTGGAAGGCCACAAAGTCAAGCTTAACTGCAGTTCCCAGCAAATAAGTTGACGTCAGTCCCAACCCACATGCCAGCAGTTGATCGCTGGTCTGATAACCTTCTGCACATCTGAGCTGTTGTAGCCAATGGTTGCTGCATATCTGCAAGCCTCTTTGCAACCCATCTTTGGCCCAGCTTGTGTTTTATTTCTGACTTAATTAGTCTCCAGAACATATCCATGCCACCAGATATAAATTACTGCAGTTGAATACTAGTATTCCTGACTGAAATATGCTTTTGTTTTGACCATTACTCACATACTGGAAAATTTAATCTCCACTGCCAACGTAGCAGTCAGTGGAGAGTTGTGGAAACTATCATTTCCACTGGACTGTTTCAAATTGTTAGAGATGGCTAGGTCCTTACTAAGTCGCCTGAAGTTAGATATGCTTTAAAAAAAAAAAGTTTTTTCTCGATTTATAACTTAGGTCATCCATTCTGTTTCTTCATACGTGCTCTTAGCCTTTTGATGTTTTGTGACTGTGTCTAAAAGTTTTAATTCTTTAAATCTAATTTCTGATGTCTACTACTATTCACAGACATCTGCTCTAAGCATCTAAGTAAAGCACAATATCTCATCTGCAGATGATTACAATTGCAGCATAATGACTGAAACCTTAACATGTAAGAAAAATAATAAAAGACCCAAGTGACACTCATAAATATCAGTGTGAGACTGAAACACTGCGCAGTTTGTTTCTCAGCGGCAACATTTCACACGGAGGACAAGAACATTTCTTAAAATCACACAGTGATTTTAAATAAATCGCAACTATGTTTAGGAGACGTAAATGAAAGGCAGAGGAGATCTCATTTAGGATATTGCTTTCCTCTGGGAACCCATAAATGAGTTGAAATAGTCCATGCTCCCTGGCACTGTTGTTTTATGAAGCAAACTCTGCCCATCTGGAGCTGTAAGCAGGTTAAAGCAAACAGAATTTATTGCAAACACTTTTTGAATCATGTCTTGAATTTTTTTTTAAAAGTTCTCAGCACCACATGTTTATAGCGCGCTTGGGTGTTTTTGCAAACTCCATCTGTTTCTTAACAAATGCAGTTAGTATTAAATATTCACTCGTGCCTCTGCTGTATATACTTTCAACAACATGATCAGCATGAAGTAGTATAGTATTACCTCATGCTTGCTGCAGCCCAGTTTATACAATGGAATAATTAAAGGAGTGTTAAGTGATCTATGCCCTTAACTGTAGAAATTACAGCGTCATGGCATAACATTTCCCTCTTCTGCATTCGACGCTGCATTTATCACTTCATTGAGAAGACACGGTATGTCACATTGCCCAGAACTGTAATCTAGTAAGGGCAGTAAAGCTAAAAGAAAGTTATAATAACAACCAAAGAGTAATTTTACTGCTAAGACTGAGAAATGATTTATGTATTTCCAGATGAATAAAAGATTTGCTTGAATAATGAAAGGCGTTTTCCTCCCCTATCTTATCAAAAGCTCTTTCTAGCCTTTTCTTATTGTGGCTAAAGGGTGACATTTCCACAAATGATTAAATGCAAATGATGGAGGACTTCATAAAAACTCGCTGATATAGCGAGATGTGATCTGCCTTCCGATAACGTTGTTTGTTTTGTTGCTACTGACAAATTAAATGTGTCAGATCAGATTTGTATTATATCAAAAAGAGCTCATCAGTGTGCAAAACAGCAGCAGCATGATCAGAAATCACTGTGTCGAACAAATTCAGCACAGAGATTTAGTTCAGACAGGCCAAAAGTCAAGCTTAGTCACAATTCTAGCAGTTTAGCTGATCTCAGTGTCAGCCTACTGATACCCTTGTTCACCTTCAATATAGGACTTAATCAGTCTTTCTACAGTTGCTACACATCTGCAAGCAGCTTTGCAACCCACTTCCACCCCACCCAGTCTTTTCATTCTGTACCTAACATTATCAATGTCATATCATTACCATTGATCCCTGCTGTGTTCTTTTCTGCATTTAGCTGCTCCACCCTGCCCTCCTCTGGCTTTAAATGTATGCACATGAATGGATGGGAGGGTCACAGAATCGAGCTGGGCTGTCAAATAAAAACTGGATATGGAAATCCCAGTGCTCTTCTGGCTATAGTGTGCCTGATTGAAATTAAAGTTTTTAACACAAAGAGCATGCATTAACAGAGTCCTTGCAATCATTATTCAACCTGACAAAAACTGATGACTTTACTAGAAACTGGGAAAAAAGTGTCAGTTTACAGACAGGTATGCTGTTATAATGTGACAAGTAGCAATATTTTAAAGTTTTTAATTCGTCATGAGACAATAAAATTTAGCCACCACAAAATGAATGTGAGAGAGGAGATAAATATTGGTCACTGAGTCCCAATTAATCCTGTCTGAGTTTATATGTTCTCCCCGAGGACGTGTTAGTTCCCTTTAGGTGCTGCAGTTTCTGCCACAGTTCAAAGACTTGTGTGTTAGGTTAACTGGTGATTGTCTGCCTCTTTGTGTAAGTCCTGTGATGGACTGGCAACCTGTCCTAGGTGTAATTCACTTCTTGACCAAAGTCATCTGGGTTATATTCCAGCCTCCCCATGACCCAAGGTGGATAAGCAGTTAAGAAAAAGGATTCATGCATTCATGCATTATTTTCTTTTGGGACTGAGAACTAGTTTTATTGCTGTTAAAGTTGACGTCTCTGCTTTTACCTCAAGGACAGGACAATCATTCATGTCTGAATAGTTGGAAAGTTGCAGTTTTCTTTGGAAATGCCAGTGCTGTGAGACACTTCACTTCAAAATCGAATATTCTCAGCACCACACCTGACAAAGTAATCTTTTGGTCACTGAAACAACCAAATCAGCTTGGTGCTGTGGGATAGTAAGCTTTTGATATGTCCCATGTCTCCACCTGATAGTTTAAGGAATAACATTCAGCTGTCTGTTTCTTTTTCCCCCCAGCACTCCGAAGCCAGGACACTAGAACAATAGAGTCTGAAGGAGATGACGAGGATGAAAACGGAGACGTCTCTAGCACAGCAGGGCCGCAGCTGGCTGGCGGAGTCACAGAGAAATCTAATGGTACGACGAATGGACGTTCGTCCCAGATCCTCTACGTGATCACGTCCAGCCCCGGTAAACCGGAGCACAACATGCCAGGTCAGTGGGCTGGACGCGGCGAGACCACCGGCCACAGCGCTAGTATGTTAACACCCGTCGTACACTCCACTTATCGCGCCTCTCTCTGCCTCTGCTGGGATGCTGTTGGAGGTTTCTTAGCAAGAACTCCCACTTAGCATGACCTGGTTTCTCTGAAAGTTTGAAAATTGTTCTGGTCTGTTGAGATGCTTTTAGAGTGACTCCCTATGATCATAACTGAAGTAATGCTACATGACGCTTGTTTTCGCTTGTCATTGTCTCAGAAGTCCCTGCTTTTCACAATCAGCCATCTAGTCAACACTTTGCAGGGTGGACTGATATGCTCTGCACTTTTCTGCTTCCTCCAAATGTTATTCTTTCCAAGCCCTAATTCTTTTTCTCAAACAGCTAGCTGATAACAGATGTGCACTGATAATGTATCACCATTTCTTGACAATTAGCTGGCTGAACTTCTCACAGGTGTAAGTTTGAATTAAGCAGCACTTGAATAGTTCTTGACTTGCTAATCTCTTCAGTCTGCTGCGGTTTGTTTTAATTACCGTGATCGGATGTCTGATGTCTTGTTAATGTGCTCCGCTCTCTGTGTAGTGTGGACCATCTACGCTTTAGCAGCTCTCCTCATACTGACTGTCATCGCCATGGTAGCAAAGCTGCTGCTGCACGTTACAGTCAAGTAAGTATGAGGATGTTCGAGGCAGGGTGGATCAACCAAGTATCAAGTTTCTAAGCTTTTACCCATACTTCACGATATTCATACCATACTGGTTGAAGATGAAAGAACAAGTCCTTATGTAAAGAATTTTTATCTGGAGCCACAAAGTCTGTTTTTTCACTTTGACTAAAGCCAGAAATTTTCCGATCAAAGAATCTCCTAGCATCAACACAAGAAGAACAGAAAATTGAAAAATAAGAAAACTTCGTTGTTTAAACATTTTCTTCCAGTAGAACATAGTTTCCCTTTCCCTTCAGTGAAAACACAGAAACATTTATATAAAAATTTGTCCCCTGAAAATGGATCCATTTTCCTGAAAAATGAATGCAATGAATAAAATAAGTTTAAGTTTGTTCAAAGCCAAGGTTTACCAGTAATTACAATACTTTTGAGTCCAAAAGTATTGTAGGCTTTTACACAAGTACCCAAAAATTGTAAGAACCTACATAATGTCTGGACATTAATTTAGCTTTAGGACACATTTATGACTCTCTTTGTTAATCTCTGTTCATTGTTTTCCATCTTTTCTCCTTTCCCCCCTCTCTTTCGTGTAATTCCTTTCTGTCTTTTCTTTGTCTTTACTTCTTCTTCATTTTTACTCTCAGGTCTCCAAACATCCCAACCGTCAGTGGTTCAGACACCTGCAGCCAGAGCACAGCGTCTTCTGAGCCTTGGATCATCCTGTATCGCCCCTCTACCATCTCCCTGTTCAAGAAGAAGCTAAAGAACCACCACGGTGACCTCAGCCCCCTGGTGGGCAACTAGTTCTCCTGCTGCGTCCTGCCGTCTAACCAAACAGTACCGCCACCCGCCACTATTCTGTTCAAGGGCCTTCAGATGCCAGGCCCTCAGACAATGAAACTCTTTGAGGCGCTACGCAAACAAGCCAACAACTGAGTGGCTAACGACAACTGACTGAGTGAATGCTACTAAATGGTCCATGTGCCAAAGTAGCCACGCCCTCCTAACCTGCTCAGCACGGAAGAGGAGCGGGAGGGCAGGCAGGACTGTAAGTGACTGCAATCTTGGTGAGGAGAATAAAAGATTGGATAGAGGAAAATCTCAAAGATGCTTTTATCATGCAAGAAGCTGTGTCCATCACCCATGGATGACCCTACCAATCAACATACCTCCAAAAACCCCTCTGGACAGCAAGCTCACTAATGAAAATATGACAAAGCTGGAGTGCAAAAACAAATCAGCTCAGTTCAGTTTCAGTGGCAGCCGAATCTTCATCAGCATCACCGAGAAGATGAAGAGACTGAGTCTTTAATATACATACACATATGACACATGCTGTAAAACTTCAGTTTTTTTTAATAACTTAACTGCCTCATGCGGATGAACATTTTCAGCCAAAATCCAGAATCCTCCCATCCAAAGAGTTGTTTATTCATTTGTGTTTTTAATTCTGTATTCAAACTGCTAATGTTTTTTTTTTTTTTTTAATATATGTTTTACGTGACACCTGGCTTGCTGAGGAAAGGGAAACAGGACGCGGAAATGTCACACGGAAGGTAGATATGACAGCACTTTGGGGATGAATCAGTCACCGCAAAATGAAAAGATCAGCGAGAAAGGGAGCTTGTTCGCCCACTCGTTCACTCAGCGCTTATGGATTTGTGTGGCGAGGAGAAGTAGCTAGCTGGCTGGGGGGGTGGGGGCTGGTGGAGTTTGCTCACAAACTGCCATTTAGGGAGGCTTGGGAAGATCTGAGGGCTTTTTCTGCTCGGTTGTGGGTGGGAGTCTTTCCGGTTTGATGGTGTTCAAGTGCCTTAAGGATCTCCTCTTCCCTTGACTCAGTTCCTCACATCTGTTTCTTTCACAAAGTGGACTGGTGTCCCTCACAAAAGTCTGCACTTCTTCAAAAAATCCATGTAGATATGAAGAGTTTCATTCCAAAATAGGGCTTCCGCCACTTAAATGTCAAAAATGCCTCCCGGTCTTGTGCAGTGATTGAAAGCATTAATCTCAGACTGGATCTTTTAAATCGTTTTTTTAACACGACTTTGTTGATGTCGATTTATTTTATTTTTTTTTCCACACTTAGCCTTTTGGGATAGAACTCTTCATATAATGACAGACGAGGCTTTAAAAGGCTTTTTTGTTTCTTATTTGTGTATCTTATGTGTAGTCTTGGACATTTACTGAACATATTGTTCACATTATGTTGTCTTTTGATTACAGGGGGATGAATATTGTTGTATATTATGTAATTCAGTGTGGGAATGATGATATTTATGACTGCTCTTTCATTTTGCGTCTCAGCAAAGCATTTAAGCAACTTGTCAAAGTGCTTTTGTGTTACTTTAGCTCAAAGGCGGAGTGCTTTTTTAAAAAAAATTTCTAATCTTCGATACCAGTAAATTGTCTAAATTCTGCAGACCTTCAAGCTTTTACTTGTCATATAGATTTCCGGCCAAAAGGTTGAGTGCGAACAATATAGTCGGACGGAAATATAACCAAAAGTACCCCAAGGTACTATCCACAAGCTGACAGAAGGTTTCCAGCTATAATGGTTTTCTGTGACATTTTAACTACTTGTGAAAGGTCAGAATCTACTAATGCACCAACGGCATAGTAATTGGCCTTTCCTGATGCGAGACTGGATGTTCAAGGTTTCTGCAGATGGTCACTGAGTTATTTTCTCACTGGCAAAAAAAGATCCTAACTTTGAAGCACTTCATTTTGGTTAAGCTTACAAGATGAAATGGTACTTAATCACTTACAATTGTGTTTTAGTGAAAAGAAAAAAAAAAGAAAAAAATACGCACTTGTACAGCAACCTGAGCACTTGAAAGAAAGGTTATATTTTATGCATGACACAGCATTACAGTGACATTCAAATCAAAAGATTTATGGTTTTCGAGAACTCAGACAGAATCTAATACTCGTAAAAAGATGAATAACTTTTGTTTCCCAATCAGAAGTTTTCTAAAATGTTACTCTCTGCTATGTTTTGCCTGTCCTCTCAGCTGTAACTCATGTTAATTATTGCAAGACAAGAGCACATGCCCCTGGGTCTGTGATGTTCAGAGCTGACCAAGCGTAGAAAGAAGGGGAGAAACGGAGAGCAATGGGAAATTAATGTGCGTTCAAATCAAACACAAGCTAACGAAATCTGACAGTTAAAATCTAACAAGGGCATATTTGTTTGGATAGCCTGATGAATTATGCAAACTTCCATTTTCTGTCCGGTCCTCCAGTCAGTCGGAAAATTCCACGACGTCTTCTGAGCGGTGGAAACAGTCTTTTTCTTGTCTCCAAAACTGTTGTTGTTGTTGATATGAATGTCCTGTAGAGCTCGATAACATGAAAACAACACCAGAAGCCCCGAGTCATCACGAGAGGCCAAAACATTGTTTTCATCAAATTGTAAATAGCAAAATAGTGAAAATTTTAATTTATACAGTAAATTATTGTTATTTTGTATGTGAATGGGATATAATCTATCTTTTGTATAAGTGAAGTATCTTTGTAGTTTTATTTAATGTGTCCTGGTTGCAAAATAAACACTGTATGCATGTTTCTTATACCTGTGTTGTGCTTACTCCACTGTTTTCTTCTGCCCCAGCAGTACAGTTTATTTCATCATCAAACTCAATTTCAGATACCCAGGTTGCTGCAAAGCATATGGGCTGCAAGTATCAGATCAAGCTAATCCCATTCTCCCTGTTTCCATTTGAAGTCTTTCTGTGCTTTGTGTGTGAAAATCAAAAGGTGCAGTGTGATTTTCTGAAGTCTGTTTGCCTTGATTGGATTCAGACTCGGGACATGTGCACAAGCCTTCGCCTTTTCTTCCATGAAACACAAAACTTATCAGATATGCGAAATGACTCCCAGATTGTTTGGAGATGCATGTGCACACACCGAGAGTGAGGATTTGGAGTGCCATGTGTGAACCATTGGCTCCCCTGTGGGATGAGGTCAAGCATGCAACCTGCACATTTTAGAAGGAACAGCAGGAGTCCAGCTTTACAACTGGAACACTGCGGGGGGAAAAAAAAAATCGAAAAACAAAACCAAACACAGAGGGGCGTTTAATAAGCTGGAACAGTTGCGACATTTACAGCATTGATTTCTTAATTCATGAAAGGTGTTTCTGTGTTCCTTTCATCATTGCTCACTTTGAAACTGCTTAAAGCTTGGTTTTGCTGAAATCTGGATTGTATATTTGGTGGTTAGCCTCGTGCAACTCCATGGTAAAGTCATTCTCTCAGTGCTAAAGGGAAACTGTCCTGTTTTTCTGACTAACGTTTGAGAGTAAGAAAAACCTCCTTTGAGGCTTCTCAATGAAGCAAATTTTAAAGCAAAACACCTGTGCACATAAAAATAAACAATTTTAAGCCTATCAATGGTCTTAAATATGGAAAGTCCTCTGGAGATCAGCAAGAACATTCCAATACATCAGACAAAAAAGCAAACTGTAGACAATCCTCTTACTCCCTCTACTGGTGATAAGATATCTAAACGATCCTAGCCTTGATGCTTGGTACCAGCGGCATGCTTTTTGCTTGCTGGTGTTTCTACACCACAGATAATCTGAAATGTTGCTAAAATTGTTGGATGAATGTATTCATTGAAAGTGGGGTTTTTTTCTCCCAATAGCCGTAGTGCAGATTAAGCTTTATTATCGCTCCTCTGGGTCCCAATGAAAAGTCTCAGCCTGGTCAACAGACAAGGAAAAGAGACTTGAGTAAGCAGATCCCTCTGAACCCAAGTCGACCAGTAATTAAGACAACAATGGGACAAAAGGTGACAGTGTCTGGTTACTGTAAGAACGAGAAAGTGAGAAGAATAGGAGACAATACCTGCCACTTTCTGCACTCAGAGTACTGAAGTCAGGTTAATTTGGAGGGATGTAGTATTAGAGGATAAAGGAGCTTGTCTCACTTGATAGATCTGAAAAAGATCCCTGTGAAAGAAGTTAACTGGTCATGGAGGAACCTGCCTGTTTTGATCCACTTCACTCTGCAGTACTATCTCATGAACTTCAATGAATAGGTATGCTGGCCTGTTTAATGCTTTATATATTTGTATTTTTAAAGCATTAAATCTCACAAAGTGCATTACAACAAAAATGATATAACATCCAAACAAACAAATTTACAAAAAAAGCAAGTTAAAGAGTTTTGTAGCTGCTTTTTGAAAGAGATAACAGATCCACAGAACTCAGTGGGGGAGCGTTCCAGAGTCTGGGAGGCCACTGTTGCAAAAGCTCTGTCTCCTTTAGTCCACAGCCTTAAATGCTGCACAGCCAGCAGGCCCTGATCACATGACCTGGGGATGTAAGGATGTAACGTTCCATGATGTATGCTGGTGCTTGTCCATGGAGACCTCCAAAAGTCTAAACCAGAATTTTAAAGTGAACTCTGAAGTTAATGGGAAGCCAGTGCACCTGAAAGGTGTGACTTGTAAGTACAAAAAACCTGCAGACGTTCCAAAGAAGCTTTAAGATTTAACAGGAGAAGTGAACAATGAAATTACAATCATCCAGACATGATGAAATAAAGGCATGATTTTCAATTTGCAGCTTAAAGCGTAACACAATTGAGCTCAACTTAACAATTTTCCCTAAATGATAGAGAGATTTAAGTGAGTGTCTAAAATGAAAGCTGACTCAAAACATACTCCAAAATTCCTGATGGACGATTTATCAAATGTGGCAAGGGAACCTAAAGTTGGGGGCACAAACAAGGACTTGTTTTCTCTTCATTAAGTTAGAGAAAATTTTCAACCACCTAACTTTTACTAGAGTCTAAACACCTCTGCAAAATCTGTAGCTTAGAAATATTTGGGGACTTAAAAGAGATATATAACTGAATGCCATCTGCATAACAGTGATAAGAGACAAACTTAAAAGTGCTCAAAATGTGCCGAAGAAGGAATGGATATAAGAGAAGTAATAGCGATCCCAAAACAGAATACACTGTAGGCAAGAAGAGCTGAACTTAGAAGCAACAATAGAAAAGTAAAATATTAGATTTCACCACTGATGATTTATACAAAAAGTAATAAAAAACAGTAACCATGCAGATTTAGTAAAATTACTGATTCATCTATTGAATGGATACTGGGAGGTTTAGTTCACTGCCAAATTGACCTCTGAGAAAGGCCTAAAAACCTGAACCCCAACCAGCTCTTCGTATTTGTGTCTTCTTGGATAATAATATTTTCTCAGTGAATGAAATGAAATTATGATAACATTTTTTTATTTTAAATGTTTGGTCACACTGAAATAATTTGACTATAAAACCACCTAATGGCCTTGCTGGCCAGAACAATGTCATGAAACAAAAACAATAAAACAAGCTTTCAAATAATTTATAATATTTATCAACAGTCTATATATATATTTTAGATTTAGACCTATGCTGCTCCTTGCCGGACAACATTAACATTGAGATATTTCATCAGGAAAAGCAAGGCGTTCCAACCTAAATACAACTTAAATAAATAATTTTATTAGGCCTTTGTATAGTTATGAAAATGCTGCAAGCTAGATAGATAAATAGATACCACATATCCCCCACAACAGATAATGGTGTGGGGGATATTTTCTTGGCACACTTTGGGCCTTTAGTGCCACTGAGCATTGTTTACACAAAAGCCTACCTGTGCATGGTAGTGGACTTGTCTTCTGCTTCCAGCAGGATAATGTGCCATATCATAAATCTCGGATCAACTCACACTAGTTTCTTAAACATTACAATTAATTAATTTATTTGTAATCAAATGCCCTCCACAGTCACCAGATCTTAGCCCAGTGCTGCTCAATGAGCACTTTTGGGATGAGGTGGGAAAGGAGATTCACATCATAGGTGCGCAACAAACAAATCTGCATCAACTTTGTGATGCTGCTGTATCATGTTAATATGGACCAAAATCTCCGAGGAATGTTTGTAGCAATTTCTTGAATCTATGCCGCAAATATTTAAGGACTTTCTAAAAGCGATAGGTGTAACTAATGAAATGGCTGGTGAGTGTATCCTTGATTTTTACCTACCGTTATGATTCTTATTTGAGTAATAATTTCCTTTTTTAAGCAAGTAACCAAAAACATATTGTAGAGAAAAAATATCTAATATCAAATATTTAATACAATGTACTCTAAGGACACAGTCTGATACAATATCCTTTCCATAAAAAAGGTTTAGCTGATACAATTTATACAATAAAGCAATTTACATGGAGAGCCGCACAGGACGCTAAAATGCAGCTTAAGAGAGCATGTACCCTCGCCAGCTACAAAAGTTCCTTTTCACCTGTGTTACACTATCATGGAAATTTCATGCATTAACCTGCATTAAACTTTATTATTATAATTATAATTATTATTATTATTAGTAGTAGTAGTATTATCATTATTATTAGCTATTTTATTTACTTATTTAGATTTTTTTGTAATATTGCTGCTTAGAAAAAAAGACTACATTGTCGCCTACCAATGACGACATCCCGTGACATAACTGTCAGGCAACATGGCGGCGTCCGTGAGGTTGCT
>VUQG01019416.1:26269-38192 GCA_015106755.1 Etia nguti | reverse complement strand
AAAGGATACCAGTCATAGTCAATTCTGGCCCATTAAAGGATACAGTAAGCATTGCTTTGTGTTTCCACACACCACTAAAATCATATTTAATCAGTACCTGTGCACAAGTAAGACAGAAAACCATACCAGAGTCGAAGTGTTTGGTATATGTGAACCAAGAAGTGGAAACTCTTCTATCGCAGTATCACAGATTTACTGAAGTGAATAAGCAAATGAGCAAATGGATATCAGCATCGTCAGGCAGTACATGACAGTGCTGGTATGCACTTTCCAGTTTTTCACCATAGAAACTTTTTTTTTTTGGCAGGGATTTACTCCCAACTTTCAGGGGAATTTTTAGATAATCTCATTTCCAAGAGGAGCTACTCTTCATACTAGTAAGCTTTGTGAATACCAGAATGGGATTTTATATACAGTAATGGTAATAATAATATGCACCAGGTAGCACAGTTTAACAGTTTTCACTTATAATAATAATAATAATAATAATAATGATAATAATACATTTTATTCATAGGCACCTTTTAAGACACTTACAAGCAATTAAATACCTAAATCACAGTGTGCATAAAATAACATAGAATTAAAAGTGAACAATGAATAATTAAATTAAAGGTATGAATAACTTTTCTAAGGCAGGATTTAGACCGTTTTCAGGAGTTACTCTTAGCACTAAGTGGCTTTGCAAACACGTGCAGAACAATAGAATAATAATATACACCAGGTGGCGCTGTTTCACCACGCACAGCTATGACCGTTTAAGTCCATGCATATCTGTTCTTCCAGACATGGTAAATGTGAATTTTTTTTTTATTGGGTGCACCACACAATTCTGGTAAAGTTTAGCATCGGAGATTAATTTTACAGACTTATAATTAAAACAAAACTCTGTAGTATCACAGTATCCCAGAGAAAGGTTAGTATCATGTCTCCCTTTGTCTAATCCCTTTGTGGAGCCCAGCATCAGTGACAAGCTCTTTTTAAATGACCATAACTCCATTGTGCTAAAGACAAAATTAGAAGGGTTTCAGAAAAAAGCCAAGACAAGCTTTTCAGAGATATTCAATATATCATGGCTGCACAAGACATTCACAAGGTACTGCTGTCTGAACTCAGACAGAGAGAATCAGCTCCACTTAGATTTTACCATGTGTGCTGCACATTTTCTTAGTCCTGACCCATTTTGGGCTAGGAAGAAAATTCAAATTTTTCCTGAAAGAGGAGACTTCTTTTTAAAAATGTTGCAGCTAAAATTACAACAAAAAGTCCATTAGGCTTGTACAAATCTTGGCCAATAAAGTGATAAGTCTGGGCAAAAAGAGGAAAAAAAATAGTAATGTAAGCTGTTGTTTTATCCTATTAGGTATCTCTCTGTGATTTTGATATTTGATCAGTGAACATTATTGTCAGGATGCTGGGACAATCATTTTGGGGGTTTTGAAAAATGTTCTCCCAAGTCTTGTTAATCATTATGGGTTAGGGTTACTTAACATTACTGATGGTGATTTAGACCTCACAAGTTTAACTATAACCAGAAACGGTCATTCTGAACTCATTCTGACTCCCCTTGAGTCGAAGCAATTAAACAAACTCTAAATATTCTGACACTGACAGTTGCACTGAAGACCACATCCAGGTCCCATTTCTGTGTCTGCAGCCTTTGACTAATGGAGGAAAAAAGGAACATTTTCTAAGTTTTGAAATCACTTCTCCTATTTTGCTGCAATACTATGATGCCTTCAGGTGCACTAACAGAACACAGATCCAATAACAGAAAACTTTTATTTTGTAATGTCCAAGTTTGGATGTGCTGAACAGCAGCACAGTGGTGTTAGTGGTGCCATAAAATATTCACATTTAAAAAGAAAAGTGAACTAATAAAGGAAGAAAGACAGCATGAGTTGTTCATTTCATTCTTCACTCTGACCAATTTAATGATCAAAAGCTCATTTACTTCTTATGTTTATTGCTAATTCTGTAGTATACTGGCTGTTTTACATGTTCGTTCAGCTCTTAACATTAACACTAACAAAACCATGACATTGTGAAAGTGAAACTTTTGAACCACACGTGAGTGGTGGTCTGAACAGACTACTTAAGAAAACAGTTATAAAAACCTCATACAGTCGTGTCATCATGAAAACAAGAATCTAAAGGAGGTTATGCAAGAAGCACGGTCCCTTTATTATTTACATGCTGACTGATGATGCTGGTATTCATGTTTAGTTTATCACCTCCTTTCATCTATGACACTACACACAGAAGAATTTCCGCTACTAGCTTCAAGTATGAAACCTCCACAATCCCTGATATGAATCATATTCAGGTTTTTATGATCGATTTGGGTACAGAGACAAAACATGACTGCACTGGTGCATGAAACCACAAAGCAAGGCCTTCTCCATCCCCTAAAAGATCAGAGTTTACTACAAGTGCATAAAAAGATTCCTGTGCTGAATTTAACTTTTGTTATTTTGTTTTTTTACCACAGTTAAATATCACATTTATCAGTGCATCTTAGCCCTAAAAAACTGGATCAACTTGAAAACAACCCTTTCAGTGCAGTTTTAGCCCAGGGAAAAGTCATGCCTGGTCCTAAAATATTCAAGCAAGGCGATGGAAGAAGATGACAGCAGACTTTATCGATTTTGAGTTTATATATGCTGCATTTTTGAATATTATTTAAATAAATTTGAAAACATCTTTTAGCTTATAAAATGACGAATCTAAGTCATCACTGCTAAAAATGGTTAAATACATCATTAAGGCCCTGCATGTTCATTTCATCACAATCATGAAAGCTGCCCAAAGGCTTTAGTATCATAAGACCAGGCAAGATGTTTTTGAAGAACCTAATGCTCCAATCATCTACAAAATAAAAATAAAAATAAAAAAAAATCTCATAATCACACAATTATTTTTCTTACTGCTTTATGTAGCAGACTAATATTTAAATTCATAACACAAAACATGTTGAAGTGGTTATGTCGTTCCTACATTATCATAATAGGGTTGGACCAGGATCCCTATTCCATTGGCATTATCCAAGAAGTTGGCTAAAGCTTTTAAAAACTAGCAAACCAACATGAGTAACCTAAAGTCTGATGGCAAAATGCTAACTCGATAATGTATTTAATGCGTAATGTATTAATTGTTAAAGAAAACAATGAAAATGCTTCAGTTTTATATAAACAAAAGCTTTGTCCATTTTCTATATATTTTAAGGATGCACTACACACTATGCTGAGATATCCCAAGGTTTTGCCTAATAGCCCTTTGAGAATCCCTTTGGTGATGCAAAAATACAATTCTATGCCTGAACCATATCCAAAGAAGAAAGGTTGAAAGACCTTCAGAAAACCTGGAGACCTATTGCTCAAGACCACTTTAAAAACTCTATGAATGTCTTTAAAGAAAAGAGAAATGTGGGGTAAACTTAGAGTACTGCATAGTACTGCATACCTATTAAAATTTTCAACACATCAGTAGCACTTTCAGGATGACTGGGCATAGGAAGAGGTGATATTGGGTCTTTCGAAATTAAGTACAGATCGAAAGAGTTGACCACTCTGTGAAAGACTGGCAAATAGATCAACATTTTATGCAAACAGTTTGTTAACATCCTCATCTTTGGCACATACAGATGTCGTTATAAGTTTGAGCAAATCAAAAGCCACTGCCTGTGTGGTTATCTGAATAGCATTACTCGTAAGTAGTTGGGAAATCTTTTCTGAGTACAAAAGTTAGGAAACCAAAGGACACACGTAGGTAATACAGACAGGTTTTCCCTGTTTTAAGGTGTGGTTCACTGCACAATGGTACTGGTTTCCATGTTTTGTTTTATCACTCCAGTACATCTTTGATACTGGGAAAGATAGAAGTTTTTCCACAACTTGCTTCAAACCTCCACAATCATGTCTCTGAAGATCTGTATAACATACTTGGGTACAGGTGGTAATGCTGGTTGAATTTCTCTCTTTACACCAGGGGTGAAAGCATCCTTTACTGAATTTGAATTTGAC
Source organism: Etia nguti (assembly GCA_015106755.1). Lineage (NCBI taxonomy): Eukaryota > Metazoa > Chordata > Actinopteri > Cichliformes > Cichlidae > Etia > Etia nguti. The sequence goes on along the minus strand of VUQG01019416.1, from coordinate 34,170 downwards.
CCTTCTTTCTTTGTGAACATGTCCTATTGCTACTATTCTTATATTCATTTCCCTTCAAAGAGAGCCAAATGCACGACAATGAAACCCAGGAACAAAAAACTCAAGCAAGGATAAAGAAACAAGCAGAAACAATAACAGGTGGTGTGGTGATTTATGTTGTGAGCACACCCCCACTCCCATCGGTCACCTGAATCACCAGAATCTAAATATCAGAACCCAGGGGGGTAATAGGACTCCACATGAGCCTAGAAAACCCAAGTGACTACAACTGACAGTAAAGACCAAGCCGCACAATCAAGGTGCCTGCACAACCCCCCCCACCACTCCACGACAGACCACCCCATTCCAGAGGGCTGGGTTCAGGGACCAGGTACCGGTCCTGCAGAAAGGACTCCAAGTTTGCATCACGCGGCCCAGCACAGCACAGGGAGCAGACCAAGGGAAAGAGAAAGGAAGGAGAAAGCGGGGAGGAGAGGTCCCGGCATATCTTTACTGAACCAGGCCACCCAAGGCGGGGAAGGGGAGACAGTGTGCCCAGACAAGGGTCCAGAAAGAAATACCTTTCCATTTGCCCACCAACTGCATGCCACCCAGCATAAAACTCCACAAAGGCAAGCCAGCAGAAGCCATTACCCACCATCCCCAACGTCTACCACCACACCCACCAAGAGAAGACAACATAGCAGACGTAAATACGCAGCATAAATACATAAATTCCACAGCAGCAACCCCACCACAGCAAGCCCCCGCCCAAGGAGACACCAGGAGAAGCCTGCCAGGCAGCATGCTGAGATATGCAACATTTTCAGAAAAAAGTTCTTTGGTAATAAAATAAAATATAATATTATGCTTGTAAAACCTTTTTATCTTTTCTTTTTATCGCTACCCGAGTGGTGGTGATCTAGATCGCATGAACCTACTTAAAATTATATATATTTTTTAGAAATTTTATTACAAAACAAAAAGAGACACACGGGTAGTACAGACAGGTTGTCCCTGTTTTAAGGTGTGGTTCACTGCGCAGTGATGCTGGTCTCCATGTTTAGTTTGTTTTATCACTTCATTGCATCTGCGATTGTTGGGAAGATAGAAGTATTCCACTACAAGCTTCAAACCCCCACAGTTCTAGATACCCATCATGTCTCTAAGGTTATATATGATTTGCATGGGTACAGGTAGTGATAAAAAAAAAAAAGATGTGAGACTCGATCCCCTAAAGGGTCAGAATTTACTAAAACTGGTTGGTTCTTTCTTTATACCAGAGCCTGAAGAATTCGCTCTATTGAATTTGACCTGTCTATTGATGCCTTTACCAGTGCATCACAAACACAAACCATAAATATTAATAGATCAGTTTTGAAACACAGATTTCACCATAGTTTTAGGGCAGGAACAATAAGTCTTTGGTTCTGAAACAACCAGAAGCAGATAATAGTAGATTTCATTAATTTACGGTTTAGACATGGTATAGTTATAAATAATGTGTAAATTATTTTAAAAACATCCACTAATGAAATGTTTGGAAAAACAGCCCTAAATGTGCTGTTGCTCATTTGATTTAATTTGCTGATAGTTATATTTACTGCTAATATTTGTCTCTTTGAAATTAACAGAGAAAATGTTCAGCTTTCATCAGTAACACTAAGCACACTGTGAAAGTGCTCCAAGGGATCTAACCTGCTGCTTTTAATTAGCTCACTGTCATTCATCCTTTGTTTCTCCCTCCTCTTGTAGGTTACTGAAGCCCACAGGTGACCCTTCTGCATGATCAAAATCTGTGATGCTTCAATAAATGCAGAAATTCCTCCAGTTGCCATAAGACACTGTATAAATGGTGAGGCCTGCCTTCTATCTTTACAGCAGACTCTTTCTTGCAAGCTATTCAGCTGATGTCAGCATTCCTTGATATAAATATAACAGTGTGTCCATTCAGGTTGTTTTTATGGCTCTTTTGTACATGACACTGATGGTGTTCCCTGTCAAACTTAAAATAATTAATTAACCTGCACATCAATGGGTTTTATGCCTGTATTGTTTCTAAAGCTTTTAAGACTCTTAAAGGTCCTCTTACTTTCTTCTAACAAGTTTTCAGCTGAGGAGCTATGGGCTCATGTGCTTTGTGAACAGTCCTAACTTTAAGGTGAAAACATTTCTAAGAATTTAATCACTGGAAGCTACTCCTAGTAAAAGGAAGCCTTGTAAATATACGGGCCTGGGGTTTTTTACATATAATAATGTACTCCAGATGGCGCTGTTTAACCAAGAAGGGTGTAAGGGTTCAGTACAGGTTACCTGTTTAAAGTTAAAGGTCGAGATGAAACTAGGTACATCAGCAGTAGAAGGATTTTTTTTCAAGCCTATAACCAAGAAAAATATCTTTGTACTCCCAATGAAGCAATGCCACGCAACTTTGTGTTTCTCTTTGTCTAACTAACCTTCTGCCATTCATTTAGATTTTCATTCAGTTATTCTATGTAGCCTAAGACCTTTGAAAAAAATAAACAGGGGTGATAAAATACTGTACTAATACAGCAGGTCTCATTTTAGTTTTCATTATAGTGATGATGAAGAGGGTGTAACACATTTTTTAGGCTCAGCATGGCCACTTCTTTAAAGTCATGTGTTTGTTGCTCATGAAAGCTGTGGACTTCAGTATCAAAAGGCCAGGCTAGATGTTTTTTTCAGAACCTGTTGTTCAGCCTAACTTATCTCTAAAAATAAAAATAAAAATTCAACACAACCCTTTGTTTTTATGCTGCTTTAGGTATCAGACTGGCTACAATTTGCATATGTAGTCAAATGAAAGTGGTTATTTTATCCCATCAGGTGCTCCTCTGTGACGCTGACTTTTGAGCAGTGAACACAAAGTAGCTTGAAAATCCTCTGAGGTCTAACCCTAACCCTGTGCTATCATAATAATGTAATTTTTTGGATTTTGAAAATTGTTCTCCCAAGTCCTGCCAAACAGGGTGGGGTTATAATTACTTGTCAGTACTAATAGTGGTTTAGACCTCAGAAGTTTAGCTATAACCTCAGGATGAGCAAATTGAATCTGGTTTGTATACCATATTGAGTTCCTTGAGTTGAAGCAATTAAACAAACTCTAAATATTCTGACATTGACAGTTCCTCTATACGGCCACGGCCAGGTCACATTTCTGTGTCTGCAGCCTCTGGGAGTAAACAAGGAGGCTTTCTGGGCTGAGGTGGGAGTTAGAGAACGCAAATTATGTCGTTAGAGGTTATGGTAGGAATTCTTGAAACTTGTGTTTTGACGTCGCCTCTCCTATACCTTGGAGCAATGCTGCCTTCAAGCTTACCCACAGCAATCGTAATTACTGGAGCCGTTGAAAATTTCCATGCGCCTCAAAGACGTGACGTCACAGATCCAAAGACAATAAAGACATTAACAAGGCCATCGTATAATAAAATAATGCATGTATATTTTATAAAATTACGCTGTTTACGGCATTGTTTACTGTAACGTGTGTAATCAAATCCCTACTCTTTGTCATACAAATAGGCTATAGATTGTTTGCCTAAACTACTATAAACCTAGCGCATCTACTCTGCGCACAATATATTTTGGCATGCTTTTTGAGCACTTCTTCTGTTCAGTATATCACGTCTCTCTTGATAAACATAATAAAAGAAAAGCGACCAGAGAAAACGACTTTTGTTGAGGGTGAATGTTGTTATTTCCGGACGAATGCACTTCAGTGAGCGGCAAGTCTTCTGTAATGCGGTTAACGTCAACACCACTGACTGTTTTCATGCACTGTTTCCAGGTGACAGCTTCTCTGAAATAGACGATTATGGTTTACGTCTATGTATGCTATATTTCCCCGTGAAAACGCGCAGTTTTTCCGTTCTTTTAATAAAATTATTTCTTCTGAAAAGCATCTAAACGTGTAACAACTGTTTTAATGGCGGAATCTAACAGTTTTGATGTGTTTGTCGGTAGTCGGGTCACCAGACATTAAGACAACGGCGCGAACTGCAAATTTATTAAAAAAGATTTCACAATAAGGGGGGACGCTCCCAGTGGGCACACACGAGCGAGCAAGACCACGCACCCTTCACGTGAAAACAGGAAGTTACTCCCGCCCAGTTGGCGGGTGGGGCTTGTACAACAGCATCCAATAAAACAGAAGCCACCCCCAACTCCGTTCACCGGTGTAAGCGAGTTCTTCTCGAGTCTGTCAGGCATTCATTCAAACTGAGAAGTTTCTCGATTCCATAAGGAGGTTTTTTTCCTTCCATATCGACTCACTTTGTCGTAATTATCATTTTTCTTTAGTCGCGTTTTTTTATTTATTTATTAAGGGCAGGTTTTTTGAACGGGTTACATTTCATAATCCGTTTAAGTTTTTCTCTGTCCCGCCCGCGCTGTCTTAACGTCTGTGTGCGCGCGCTAATTAGCTTAACGGCTAGTGAGCACTACTCTACGGGACTGATAACTGCAGCGTGTGGTAAGTTTTATTTTTAACATTTTCTACATTTTTAATAAAGAGCTCATAGTCGTTCATTTTGCGAATTTTGTAACTAAGGCTTTATTGTAATTAAGGCTTACGTCAAAGTGCGCGCTGATGCTAGCCTAGCCATTGTATTATACATTCTATCCAAATGGTGACTAGTGTATTTACTGGGTAGAAAAAAATACATTTAATGTGGATTAAATACTTTTCTTGACTTTGAATGGATTAAGACTGTTAATTGTGGGAGTCCGTTAGCAGGTGGACCATAAAATGTTAAGTTCATATTAGTGTATAACGCCGATCTAATTGGTATTCTTAACGTTAACGCTAAGCGAATATATGCAGCATAACCATCTGTCTGGTTCGCACTTTTTATAGACCTTTAAACTGGGGCGACACAACGAACCGGTGCCGCATTGAGTTGCTTATGTTCCCTAAACTGAGTCATTTCCGGTTGCGTCCCCCTGTTACGGAAAATAAACACGTCAAACGCTAGTGAAATTCTGTTTATGAACGTAGCCGCTATTACGGTGGATTAAAACGGCAAATTTGAGATCGGTCTAAACGTTTTTTGTTTTGTTTTTTTTAAAGACTGGTCCAGCCACTTCTGTAAAACAGAGCGCGTGAAGCCTTACGAACAGACGGCGCTCGTGTTGCGTGAATGAATGACGACACGTGTGCGAGTAGGGAAAGTTAAAATGTCTCCCATATAAAACGGCTCAACGTATCTCGAGCTTCCCTTCATGGTCGTTTATCATCCACCGTACAGCAATAAACATTTTAGATGCGAATTACCCGGGTCAAAATAAAGGAAATTAGTGTAATATAGTTGCGGTCTTTCATGCGCCATTTACTAAAAATGGCTTCCGTTTTAAGGAAAGGCAGCAACCAGAGGTCCTTCTTCCGGTCCACAGTTACTGCCGGTTTTCTACTCGTTTATCTTACTCTTGATGTCAAGACTTATTCCTTATGTAAAAGCCTTGTTGACTTTTACTTCCACGTTATTGTTATTAAAGAAGGCCCTTTTTTGTGTGTTTGTGTGTTGTCTTTTTAGGATGTACCCTTGCTCATCTGCAGTCACAGTGGCACAATGGCTGGCGTTTCATTCTGCTTAATCTCTCGGCACCCAAAGAACAATAACAGATCCAGCAAAATTTTAGGATAGCAATAGTTTTTCTCTGTACCTCTAGTTTACTTTAATTGTTTTCTGGTTAGATCCAGATAAACCCATTACAAGTTTGCACTGCTGAATCCCACAAATTCTGTTAAGACAGGTGGGCCTAAAAATAAAGCTAATTATTTATTTACCTCTATTTACCTCTTCATTTTACTAGCTGCTGTTTAGAAACAGATTTATATAAAAACCTATTTTGTCAGGCATTTATTCCTTTAAGATTGTGAATCGGTTCCTTTAAAATTTACAAAAAATGTTTTCAACAACTGCAACTGCAATAACACTGGCCGCTACCATGGTAACCTACACACCTCTGACTGAGTATATGTGGTTGCTGGTTGTTGGCTTTATCATTGCCTTCATCTTAGCCTTTTCCGTCGGTGCCAATGATGTTGCTAACTCATTTGGCACAGCCGTGGGCTCTGGAGTGGTCACTTTGCGTCAGGCATGTATTCTAGCGACAGTGTTTGAGACCCTGGGGTCTGTGCTTCTTGGGGCCAAAGTGAGTGAAACTATTCGCAAGGGAATCATTGATGTGGGCATGTACAACGGCTCTGAGCATGTCTTGATGGCTGGATCTGTCAGTGCAATGGTTGGTGAGTATCTGCAGCTTATCTTTCATGTAATTTGAACTTTCAGTCAATGAACCCTGTGGACAGAGCATTGCATGTAGAAAATAAAGATGTCAAAATGCATTGGAGTAGTGGTGAATCTGGTTGTTGAATATTTTTGGTACCTGTCTTTACTGTATAAAAGCTGAAATTATGTCAACAACTGATGTCATGAATTTATTCTGGTTAGGTTCTGCTGTGTGGCAGCTGGCCGCTTCCTTCCTTAAGCTCCCCATCTCTGGAACACATTGCATTGTTGGTGCTACTATCGGCTTTTCGCTGGTTGCCAAAGGCCAGCAGGGTGTCAAGTGGCTTGAACTCCTACGTATTGGTACGTTGCCAATCAACTGACATAGAAATGCCCTTAAATGTTTAGCTGAATTTCATCATAGGCATTTGAAGTATATTTTATTAATGGTGGTGTGTGAGGACTCCTAATACAGTGTGATAATACCATCCCAAATCTAGGTCAGTAATCAAGTGTGTTCATGAATGGCAGGTCCACCGTTTTAGCTAAATCCACAACACATTCAGACATGGGAAGCATTCATTGTACAAATCAATAGTGATTTCAACCACTTTGTTTTGGACTTTGGGAGGAGGCTGTAGAATTAAGGAGTGATATTTGATAAGGTCGTAGGATGACTTGGAGAACAATAGGCAGTTGTAAAGGGTTTCTCTAAAGTTCAGTTTGATTGTCACATTTGTTGCCTTTGGGTGGGGTGGGGGTCTTTCTTTCTTCCTTCCTCCTCCCTTTGGGGTCCATCAAACTGTTTATTCGGGATAAACCACGTATTGTAAAACAACAAAAAATCATTCACTAATAAGATGGCATGAGTCCAGAGTTTCACACACTCAGAACTGTTATTGACTGAAAAATGATCCACGTTGACTGTCCGTGTGATAGTTTAGACCTGAGCTGTCAAGACCTAACAGGTGTTCTATTTAATAGACTATTCAAAGAGTAGAGTTTCTATGAATCATGCTCATGTAACTCTATTTAAATAAAAGCATTCTTCATTAAAATAAGCTGTATAGTAAGAGTTAAATGAATTTAGGATTTTTTTTTTCTACTGTTCTTTGACCAATTATCTCATTATTTTTCCACTGCTTTGTAATGCTCCTATTTGTGTTTTGAATTTTTTGTACAGTTGCTTCCTGGTTCCTGAGTCCCCTGTTGTCTGGAATAATGTCAGCCATTGTCTTCTATTTTGTACGCAGGTTCATCTTACAGAAAGTAAGTCTCCTTTTATCAGATTTTGGATACGCTCAGTTTATGTAACACTAGAAGACTGAAGTTGTGGTTTAAGGCTGTTTCAACACTGTACTGGTCCACACCCAAAATGCAATTGGGAAAATGTTTATTACATGGCAGGAAAAAAGCTACTGTGCTTTCAAGCAGTTCTTATAGGAACACATGGTTCAGATTTCCCCTGTGCTTGTTGTGCCTTGAAATGTAACCTGACAGCAAAATGAGGCAATTTGGATTTCTGAACATTCTATTTTCTTCCTGTAGGAAGACCCAGTACCCAATGGATTGAAGGCCCTGCCCGTCTTCTATGCGATGACAACGGCGATCAACTTGTTCTCCATCATGTTCACTTGGTTTTGGTTATTATACTGCTCTGGCATGCAGGAC
>VUQG01019416.1:0-18183 GCA_015106755.1 Etia nguti | reverse complement strand
AATATAATACCCCCCTCGCTCTGACTTCTTTTTAAACAGTATTTTGACAATTGGTAACACAAAACAAATATCTGCTCCACACCATTTTCTGAGGTTAGATGCTTCCGGTGCATGCAGCAAGATGTCAGATCTACCAGGCTGTGGTAATGAGTGCCATTTACTTTGCTGCCAGAGATGCTAGTAGGATCAACAAACTAATCCGAAAGCTGGCCAGAATCTGGGGGCGTTTGAGTCGCTGAGGGACAGAAGGTCTGAACAAACTGCAGTTCGTCATAGACAACCCATCGCACCTGCTCCATTCTGCATTACAGAGGCAGCAGGGTTCATTCTTATTGAACCCCACTGCTGTAGAGAATGCTTGAGGAAATCATTCCTGCCATTCTCTGTACAAAATAAACAGAAACCTGTCCAACAGCTGTCCTGTGACAGGTGAACACACCTCTTTCTTAAATTGATAGTGTGCATGATGTTTATTAATGCCGTTGGCACTACTGTTTGCTAGAATTCTCTGTTGCACAAACTTTTTTTTTTAAACTCACTTTTCTATTGTTTTCTAACTTTTATATCAAATTTTGCACTTCCTCACATCATAAGGCCTTCAGTATGGGCCTGTAGCACTTTTACCTCTATCAATCATCTGTTTCATGTCTTGTTTTCAAACACATTTCCAACGCCATTAACAGCATTTCTAATTCCATACGTTGTCTCTTTTACCTCGATAAGCTGTTGGGAGGCCTACAGTAAACTGACCACGTTCAACCCAAAAAATGTAAGGGCGTGGACCGTATGGATCCAGTCCTCCTTCACCTCAGTGACGATCAGATTGCTGCATGTATTCTTAATTTTATCGCTCACACATCAGGTGACAGGACATTGTAGCATGACCTGTAGCCCTTATTCACACTGAACTTGGAAAGAAACAAAAACTGAATTTAAATACTGAAAAGCTACAAGGCTACACTCATTTCATTTTAAAAGGTTATATTTATTTATCTGCAGCTACTCTTGTACATTGTACGTGATCATAAATAAAGAACAATGTGTCCTTTTATTATGTGGTTGGCTCTCTGAATTTTGACACATGTTAAGTACACCGTGTTGATTAAGGAGTCAAATTTCAGTCTGAAGGTAAAATGACGCAGCATTTTCTGAGCTGCAATCTTAAAAAGCACTTTGTGTTGCAAAACAGGAAACGGGAAACAAGGAGACAGACAGGTTATACAGACAGGTAGGATGGGTCCCTTTTTCTTAAATTTACTGTAAGCTCGGGGTAGCTGGCACACTGCATGATGAGCCAGTGCTGGTATCCACGTGCTGCTGTGCCCTCTCACTCCAGTGCATCTGCGACACAGGAACAGACAGAAGAGATTCCTTTACGCCAGCTTTACACTGCAAACACCGCAATTTAGTAGTTTTCCAGACCTCTCAACACAAGGATACCAATCATGAGGCTTGCTCTCCCCTCTGCTACACTCTGGCTGGAGAGATCACCCTTATTAGAGCACCTTACACCTGAATAACTGGATCAATTTTAAAACAGTCCTTTTAGCACACTTTCAGGACAGGGACAATGCATCCTTGGTCCTAAAATATCCACAAGTATAAATCAAGCACAATAAGCAGATGTCTGGGGACAGACGTCTCAGAGTGGCCCGGATTCTTGTCCCAGATTTATCACATACAAGGAGGACTCTGTTCAAACAAACAATCCTAGCATCTTATTTTTGAGGTCGAGCAGTAAACCCGCCTGTGTTGTGACTCACGTACCTCTTCAGACACTTTGTAAACTGTTAAAAAAAAAAAAAACACTTTGAGAGTTTCCCCAAGCTGCCAGGCTGTAAACTTGTAATTGCACTTGAGGCATTTTTAACTGTTGATACACAAACGTCTATGGAGGGTTGGGGTTTTTTTTGTGTGACACTGTTTAAATCCAGCTGAGACTGGCTCTGTCTGGCTTTGTTTTTGCACTCGCCACTCTATTGCACAACCTGCAATTTAAATTTAAAGTTGCACACAGCAGTTTACCACATCTTGCCTCAGCAGGTACTTTTGAATCAAAAGAAGAAGAAAAAAATGTTGATCATAGTCTTTGAGTCAGGCTCAATTCACCGCAGGATAAACAGTAAACAGCTCAGGATACTTTCACTATTTTGTGTGATTCATTGATGCATCTGTGGAACATTTTACACTCTTACCTTGCTCCTTGGTTGAATCCTGAGTGTTTTCATCTATAGGGGACAAAAAGCAGGATTAGAGATTGACTGAAGGTAGTCAGGGTGTTTAATTCAAAGGAGGTTTTTCAGTGTTTTCATTTTTGATCTTACCCAAACTGGCCACAGCCTCAGTTACAACCTCATGGTGTTCTAGGAAAATATTCAAGTAAAAACACTTCCTGTTTTTATTTACCTCCAAACAAGCTTTGAATACATTTTAAAAAGACACTAAAAGCACACAAATTGTCCTGGCTTTGTGGAAGCGTCGCAAGCTACTCATTAGCTCCAGGCTCATAGTGTATTTGTGTAAACTGTTGTGGTGTAATAAAGATTTACAACACTTACCCTGCCTTTGTGGCCCTGTCAACATTAATAAAAGCAGACTTTAACACTGGTGTAAGGACAGGAGCTTAAATTACACTGCCTAAAAAAAAAAAATGTCACAGACTCACCATCTGCGTCCTCAGAGGACTCAGACTCAGACTCTGTGTGAAAGGGGACAGGGAGTGAATTATGTGTTGCAGTCACGGTGCTTTGAGGTGGAGGTCTGCGCTCTGCTTTGCTGCCACCCGCAGGCTCACGATTGAACTGTAAATCCTCTCTTACCTCCTTGACCTGCAGCATCAGAATTTCCACCACCTTCTGCTGGAAGAGGATTTCACAGTTAAGTACTGCTTGTTGACTCTCAGGTAAAGAAGAATCACCTGCTTGATGTGCTTTTTGTTGTTTTGGTTTGGGTTTTTTTTTTTACACACCTGCGTTGTCATCCTGAGAGTCCACGCGCTCCTCCACTGACGGAAACATGTTAACAGGTGTTGAAGGCGTTTAACTTAACAGTCAGTTCAGGTGTTCGTCGTGTAATTAACTGGAGCTTACCAGAGTGATCCTGAGCGGCCTCTGAGAATGAAAGACAGCATTACCACCTGGAACTGGATCACTCATTAAAAGGTTTAAGTTAAATATTTTTAGTCTGCCCTCACCGAGGTAGCGGGAATCTCCACTCTGATCTTCAGTAGCTTGATGGGAAAAGGTGAAAAATGAATACTGAGAAAAAATGTTTCCTCATTTATTCATCAAGGCCGACTTTTTGTATTAAACTTACCATTCATGTGAGTTTCCTGGTTTTTCTGACCGGCCTCGAACTCCATCTGATCTTAAGACATGAAGTGATCAAAATTACAAAAGTAAGAGCCGAGAAAATGGAAGCTTCTTCTAGTAGTCATAAAGAAACATCACACAGAAACGTATTAACAGTTAACTAAGACGAGGGTGATCTTAATGACTTTTATGCCACATTTAATGACCAAGTGTCCACTCTGAACACAGAGGTGCTCTATGGATACTGTACCTATTTTCTGCAGCTCGGCTAGCCCATCTGCATGAAAAGACGAGAAAAGTTTGCAGAAATGCATCTGCTATCAACATCATCTTTACTGGTTATTGTTATCATTGTTATAATTATTATTCTTATTATGAATCCCTCACCATACTTTGCAGCTTTTTCTTCTTTCTCTGCAGACTCCAGAGATGCTGAGAGCACTAGAAGCCATCACAACATTTCATATATCTGCTCTCTTAATAAACATCAGCAACTTCAGGTTTCTGAAGAGCCACACTCACACATACAAGTATGAAATCTAAGAAAAACACTTTTTAAGATAACACAAAACTGCATCATAACTCTTTATTCCTCTTACCCCTGTGAAATGCTGCCACAGCAAGGAAAACAAACAGCGGCACTGGAAATCTCATCTTGCTCTGGTTGTGAAAGCTTTTTAGGGGGGCTTGTCACTCCAAATATCGTATATGGGGTTGTTGCCACTTTGCAGTCTTTTATATCTTCAGTGCTGTCACATGTTGCGCTTGGACAGGCGGCTCTGGTACCATTGTCCCTCCCTACCTGAGGGGACAGCTGGGTGGCACATCTCAGCACAGACGTATCCTTATTCCGTCCGTCAATGCCACCCATTGTTGGCCCTTCAGTCACACGGGCCTTTATTTGGGATGTTTGAGGGGGGAAAATATAGGGACTCCGTGTATCCGAGCTGACAACAATGTTCGTTTCCCTTTTTACGAATGGAAATGATTTCATCGAGAATACTTGGCTTACAAATGATGGGTCACAATGTAGCCCGGCAAGACAATCCCTCAATTAATCTCACACAGATCAAAGAGATCCCAATCTCATGATTACAATGCAAACCGATGCAGCTTTGAAACATTTTAATCCTTAATCTGTCAGAAAAAAATGACCTACTCTTCAAAACCTCAAGATCAGAGGAAAAGCTGAATTTTAAATGATGACATTTTAAAGATTTATAAGGGCAAAAATAAGTTGGAAGACGTAAACAAATATAATTACTTATTTATTGAAACCCTGCATTTAACTGAAAATAGCAAATAAGACAAAGCAAATTTTAAAATATACTATTAATATTAGTTAAAATGTGCAAATGGGATTGGGTGTAAAAAAAACTCATCTGATTCTTTGAGAAGTAAAGATGGGAAGGGGTTGCCACTGTAAGTTGATCAAAAAGTAATAATAATTATATTAATAAATAATAACCATGGGAGAAAAGATTAAGCAAATGCAGAGAATGATGGTCATCATATCACAGGAAATCAAGGGAGACACAGGTTATGCTGACAGGTGGGATGGCGCTCTTTTTGTTTACCCAGTATAGCTCACACTCTGCATGTGCCGCTGTGCTCACTCACTGCGGTTAATGAAACGGGGACAGGCAGGAGAGATCGTGTTACACGAGCGTCACGTTGGAAATGCACCACACCTCTAATAGTTTTTATATGACTCACTTGTTTACAGGCGGTTAGGACACATGATTGTAGTGGCGGATGAAAGCAAAGTGCGGCCTAATCTATTCCCTGAAAAAGGGGGAGAATTTACTGCTCCTTTTACATCAGCGCCATATAAAGATGACCTTTATTAGTGCATCAACAATCTTTGACCTAAATAAGCTGCTCAGTTTTAAAATGAAATAAACACTTGCTGGTGCCAGATGAGCTTGTCTGAGTATTTTAGAAACAGCTGATCTGCTGGGATTTTCCCAAATAACCATCTCTAGGGTTTACAGAGAATGGTCCGAAAAAGAGAAATTACCCAGTGAGGGTCAGAGCTCTGGGTGAAAATGCCTTGTTTATGGCAGAGGTCAGAGGAGAAAGACTGCTTCAAGATGATAGGAAGGAAACACCAATTCAAATAACTACTTGTTAAAACCAAGGTGTGCAGAAGAGCATTTCTGAATGCAGCTCACATTATACCTTAAAGCAGATGAGCTACAGCAGAGGAGCACACCAGAATGCTACTCTCATGTCAGCTAAGAACAGGAAACCTAGGCTACAATTCACACAGGTTCATCAAAATTAGATATCAGATGGCAGGGTCAAAAATCTGAGGAATGTTTCTGAATCTGAATTAAAGCAGTTCTGAAGATAAAAGGGGGTCCAACTCAGTACAAGCAAGATCTAGCTAATAAAGTGGCATAACATGTTGACTTTGTACTTTTTTCAACTTAAATTTAAATGATAGCCAACTCATTGCCCCGGGTTTTTATCAGCAATATTCAGAGCACCCCAACTTTTTTTCTATTTACAAACAGATTTATTGAGAAATACAACAAACATAATTTAATTAGGCTTTAATTTTGAAGCTGAAGGCTTTAGAGCGAACACACACACACACACACACACACACACACACGAAAATAGTACCAGTCGCACTGATCACTTTACTGTAATTGGAAACACTTTAGAGAAATACAGTTTCAGTTTGAGAGTTCTCAGCACTGTTGAAATGAAAGTATAAAATTCTTTTAATCAGTTAAAGTGTATAATACTAATAATATTTCAATTATTTTCAAAAAAATCTAGAGGAAAAGCCTCTAAAGGTTCTTAGGAAACAATTAGCAAACTACATTTTCTTTGTCCCAAAGTAGTTAAAGAACATGAAAGCGGAGTAGGCAGGTACAGTATTTCTAAACAACATGACATCTTACAAATCACAGGTACAGAATCATTAAAAAAAATAAAACAGACACGTATCAGTGCCGCTTGGTCTTGTCGGTCACACAGGAAGAACCAAATCATCTCTTAAACTACAACTAAAATTTAATAAACACATACGCCAATTACCCCGCTTAAGGCACAATCATAGTTTAGATTAATTCTTACACAGGTTATCTAGTGTGTAATGGGTTTAGACTGTCCAATTGTAGCCACTGTGGGACTAACAATGAGTCACAACTGACATCAATGTGATTTACTACAAAGAAAGTGTCTTGGTGGCACATTTGTTGCTGACAGCTGCCTGTACCCACTAAAAAACATACAGTAGTCTGCTGAGGAGGTAGAAAGACTGGAAATCCATCCGAGGACATACAAACAGATCAGCAAAGGGACATCAGCATATTAGTAAACACCACATGCAAGAATTTGGCTAAAGGGAAATGACAAGCTGACTTCTTTCTCTGTACAGTACACAGAACAGGAGCAACACACTAAAGAAAATGACAGAGAAACACTTGTGTGTCCGGCCTGCAGTGCAGCATGGTTCACAGTGATTGCACAATTCAGCACAGTGCAGTTTTGTTTCAAAGTTTAATGTGATTTGTGTTGTGTTGCTGGTGATGCCTGTGGCTTGTGATGCAGTTGATCTTTCTCCCTTTCTCTAGTTTCCCCCCATCAGTGATGAGAAAGTGTACTGCCCAAGTTAACTTCTGTGATCTGGGAAAGCATCGCATTAAAAAAAGAAAAGAAAAGAAAGTAGTCAAAACAGCCAGAAAGCATCTGAAGAAGAATTTTTAAAAGGAAAATTAAACCATTTAGAAATTTTTATTTCATATTTTGTTTATGGAAGTTATTATTTTTCTTTTCCTTGAGTATTTTCCTTTTAGTAATTTTAGCATGTGTGGAGTTTGTTTTCAGTTTTAGCGCCCCCTGTGGGTTAGAGATCACACTGCAGGTAGTAGTATCGTAGCTTGCACTTACTGCCATGTAAGTGTGTTTGTATGTTAGGTTAACTGGCAATTCTAAATTGGTCATGTAGTTACCTGCCTGTGGCGCCCTGCTCACCCACTGAACTAAAGTGGCAAACCCCTAGATTTTGCTTTTTTGTCCTTCTACCTTCCCCACAGAGCCAGAGCTTTCTCCCTTTTTCGTAAACTAATTTGAAAACCAAATGAGAACTCTATTACCGCCTGTAAACCGAACAACTTTGTTATACCAGACCAACCTACAATTATCTGAAGTAGTTACATCATTCATGTGCAATAAGTGATTAAAATAATGATAGAATGGTGATGTGGGTAAACTGCTGGCTTGTTTAACTCCATATTTGTTGTCAGATTTTGTTAGACAATGTTACCTGCAACTAAAGATTATACTCAATATTTTAGAAAATTATTTCAAAATGACTTAACAAATTGGTCTGTGCACTCATATCAAGCATGTTAGACTACTATAACGCCACATTTGCAGGATTATCCAAATCATAAGCAGGAAGACTTTACTTTCTTGAGTCTGGAACCGCCAGCGTCCCTAAATGCATGTGGAAATTTAAACATATTAGCCCAATACTGAAGTAACTTTGTTCCTTCAATTAGTTCATAATGCTCTCAATGGTTTGGTCTCCCAGTACGTGTCTGACTTTTTCAGTGTGTGTAACCCAGTCAGACCTCTCAGGTCACCAGGGGTGGATCTTTTAACTGCCCCCAGAATTAGATCCAAGAGTGCTGGGGCTGCTTTCACCCTCAGCACAGCATTCACAGCTGCCTGCTGACCTGAGGTCAAGTACAACTGTGTCTACATTCAAAAAGTCAGAACCTTTTTAGTCTCACAGACTTACACTTAATGACTGTATGTCAAATTTATTTTATTTCTTTGTAAAGTTTATTTTGTTGGGGTTTTTTGCCTTAAAGCATTGTAGACTTGCACTGCTTTTTATTCTTTATCTTAAGTGCATTGAGTTGTGTAATGAAATGTCCTTTATAAGTAAAATTGCCACTGCCAATATTAATTAATTGCTATTGGTATCTCTTATGTATGTGTGCTTCATTTATCTTGTCAACTGTTTACCCATTGGTAGGTGTATTGCTGGGGATCGGAGCAACTGCAGTGCCAAACTTAAGTATGTTTGAATCTTTTTTTGGACTCCTGTGTATTAAATATAGCCAAAATATATACATTAATTAAAAAAAAAGACTGGCATAATCAAATGCCCCATTTGTCCATACACAGGTATAAAATTTTGCAATAATGTAAGACAAAAGTTTCCCAAACTACAAAAGCTGAAAACACTGATCAACTAAAGTTGCGGCTCTAGTGTCACATGCTCCCACAGATAAGCATTTCCTCTGGCGACTACGATGTTATCCGACATATAAAAATTGGCTCGACTGATCTTATTTTATTGCTTTTAATTCCACTCTCAAGTAGCTCTCACTTTTCAGAGTTCTCCTCTCAGGCGCGTGTGCAGGTCTTCCTGATCGATCTTGCCGGTTTCTTCGTGCCAGCGGTGGTGTGCCAGCAGGGCCACGTTCCTGGCAGCGATGGCGCTCATCTCCATGGCACTTGCTGCCCACTCCACAGCGTTGAGGTAGTACAGCCGGTTGTGCAGGATGAAAGGAGGGGTCTTGCGGTGCGGCGGACGGTACGCGGGGTATGCCAGCCATTTGGTCTCAGACACCAAATCATGGGAGAGGAACATGTTCTCCAGCTGCTCCTGGGACAGCGGATTTTTGGAGAACACCTTCCAGACATTAGCTTGGCTAGCAGGGGGGCGCTTGTAACCTTTGGGGATGTGCACAGGATCCAGAGAGCTCAGGCTGTTGATGATGGAACCGTTTGAGTCTGTGGTGAGGACATCAGACACGGTGAACTCTGAGGCGGTTTCTGTGGTCCCCAGGTAAGACACGTTGAGCAAGCCGTGGACGAGAGTGGCAACCGTCTGGTGGTAGCGCCCGGGGTAGTGAGAAGGAATTGGAGGGGAAAAGCCTGAGAATGTGATGTCAGATTTCCCCTGGTGAAGAGGCGTTGCTACTATCACGATATCATAAAGGGAATGTGCTGCTCCTGATTGGTCAACATAGTTAATCTCGTATAAACTGACAGGGGTGCCTGAAAGTGGGACACGAAGGGATATCAGGATGAAAATGGAGGATCAAGAAAGTGAAAGAGAAAAAGGCTGGATCTATATGACAGGAAGGAATGTGAACGGTACCTCTCTTTGATGGTCGAACTTTCACTGAAATGGAGGTGACTCTAGCAGGGATGAGCTCACTTTTGCTGTTGTAAAGAAGTCCTGAGCAAACTTTCTTATTGCCTCCATCCACTGCCCACAGACCTGAATCTGCCCCTGCTAATGACACCGCCCCTAAAAACAAGACATGCCCACTCCATTTCACCAAACAACAACCAAAAAAAACCCCAAAACAAAACAGTGAGATCTGGGCTAAATCACAGGTTTTGTTACATACCCACAAAGCCATTGATGCGGACACTCTGCCCATAGTTGACACGAGTGATCGGTGCAACAATGCCATTGATGAAGACCTGAGAAAATCCTTCTCCCATCATGGCTTCCTCCAGGGTCCGATTCATCAGAGTGAGGAAACTATCACCTCCCATGGCATGCAACAGTCTCTCTACGGTGGAAAATGAGTAGCCGTACTGCTGGTACTGGTAGATTCTGTTCAGAAAAGGATTTACAGATAATTAGGGCAACCTAACAGTAAGTGAACTTTAGAAGCCACCAAAAAGAAAACAGCATCCTCACCTCATAAATTTATCCAGAACACTCTCCACCCACATCTGCATTCGGAGAAAGTTCAACCCGTATTGCCAGAGCATGCGGAAGAAATTTACTATGAACCAGTCGCTCTCTTCGAACACGATGTGCTTTCCATCAAAGATCGCCATTTTAGAGGGGACGTCTTTTCTCTGAGGAATACCTGTGAAAACATAAAAAATAAAGCTACAATTTACGGACTTCATATCTTTAATCCAGGCGGTTTAGGGGATATTAAATTTACCTAATTTATCAACAAAGTGCTTCATGTGTAGGTTCAAAGGATGAATCACTGAGCCTCCCGTCTCGTATTCATAATCGCCAATCTTCACTGTCGCGAGTCGCCCACCAACAGCGCCGTCTTCGAACACGTCGATCTTGACCCCAGGTCCAAATTCTTGCCTCAGATAATATGCTGTCGCTGCGCCGCCAATGCCTGCTCCAACCACAGCTTTAAAAGAGCAGTGACAGGAATGTGAGCTAACACGAACTAACCTGCACATCCTTTAGATCGAGGGCTAGAGCACAATCAGAAAGTTTATTCCTCCTCCCGTTCTACCAGTGATGGAAGAGACGAGAAGTACAACAGCTAAAAAGAGTGCAGTTGGATAATCCACGATTTGACTGTCTGTAGTGGAAAAAGTGTCATAACAAATGTAGGCCAAGTACACAATGTAAGTAATAATAACTTAAAGTATAACAGCATAACCAAGTTATACTTCAGGGTCACTTGACTCAGGCCTAACTACAAGCTTTACCAAAAAAGAAAAGTTTGAAGCCTCGTCTTAAATGTAGAGAGAGGGGGCAGGGTATCTGTCTCCTGAATATACACATTCAAGCCTGGCACAGTAATCTGCCCAGTACAGATGTGTTGATGCGTTCTAATTTAGCGTCACACTTCTGTACATACGTGTCGCACAAAAGGTGGACAGCAGATTTTTAAAAAATAATAAAAAATCATTAAATGTGCAATGTATTTAACAAGAAAGTGCACATATGCTAACACTAGTGCAGTGAATCATTATGCTGTCATCATTGGGAGTCACTTTTCAGTCTCATTCTGTCCTTCCCAAAACTGGAAGATTAAAAAATGATCTTTGGAATAGTTATTTTGTTCCATCAATGTATAGTAAAACATATTAGGATTAGTCTCCTCTTGATTAGAATGCAATGTTAAAAAACAAAAACAAATCAACAAGTTTAAGGCTTGCAGTTAAATCTAATCCTTGAATATTTGACTTATAAATAAATATAACCTCCCTGTGGCATACAGTCTATTGTAGATCAATGCATTTTTTGATTAGTAACTACAGAAAAAAAGGCAGTTTTATTATAGTTTTTTATTCACACATTCACATCCTGCTATGAACTTCTGGGAACTATTTGAAGTCTACATGAGTCACGTGACAATCACACGTTCTGAACCCCCAATGACACGACTCTCCATTCAACAGCTCTGAACTAAATCAGAAAACCCCTATTATTTTCATGGCACGGTCATTTTCAGTCTGAAAACTTTAACAGATTTTGGCACACATCATCATCCCTCATCAGGGAGTGAAACATGACCATGCCATGAGATTAAATTACTCTTTTTTAAAAATTGTATTCGAAAACAGAGTGCATTGGACTTATATGGTGGTTTAGCCTGTTAAAAGCAATCCTTACTATTTAAAACCCAAGTTAGTTTGTCCAGTTTCTTTATAGAGACTGGAAGTGGGGGACTATGCACTAAGCTGGCTGTTGTTCGTGAACAGTAGATGAAATACTTTTGTTAAACCCCTTAAATTAAAGATGAATGTGTACTTCAATCACATCTTGACTGTTTGATTAATAAAAACCCCATTGTGCTGGTATACAGGGCCAAAATTATTGTTCAGTTAGTCGTGGAACTAACTGATGATGAAACAAGCAAGAAAACTGCCACAAAGATAAGTTTAAGAGGGCTGACAGAATGAAAGTACTTCTCTGTCCTCTAAAGAAGCTGAAGAGTGACAGAAAGCACGAGTCCATGTTTTATTTTTATTTTTTTTGCCTTATTGCCTTACCTATCTTCTTAGGCTGTTCCTGCAGCTCTGGGGCTGAGGCTAGACTTCTCCTTCCTGTGTGCCAAAGCCCCAGGAACAGCAGCGCTCTCAGTGACAGGGTTTGTAGTCTCATTGTGGGCATCTACAGCTCTGCACTAAGAAGCATCTGCAAAGGAGGGCGAAAACGTGAGATACTTCAAGTGCCTATCAGCCTTGGTCAAAGGTTGCATTCAGGGCTTCAAAAATCGAACCGCAAAGGAAATAATGGCACAGCTTTTTACACAGGTGAAACCAGCATTAAGACACTCACCTGACTTAACGTTTTAAACCTAAAAGGGAGATTACTGAGGGGTACAGTGCGCTTTCGAGGACTTACAATTTCAGAAGTCAATGGTGGGGAACTACTGTTGGTCCACAAGTAGCCTTCAGAGAGTCAAGCTTCAAAACAAATGTAAAAACTCGTTTTAAAGCTCACTAAAACTTTTGTCAGACTGCTTAAATACAAGACTGAGCTACTCACAGAGGGCCCTGTAAAACCCACACGAAAACTAACTAAACTCGTTTAACGGTTGGATCACGTCTGACCACCCTGAACGTCGCTAATTATTGAGACACACTTCCGGGCACGGTTGCTTTGAATGTCACAATAAAAGCATCGGAAATGCGTTTCAAATGATTACTGAGAAATGTGTGCGTACACATCTCGAAACATTTTAAAGCTGCCTACTGTAGGATTTATCTTGTCTGTAATAATGACTAATAGCTTACATAATTGTTATCCATATTGTTTTCTCTGCTTTTTAGCGTGCTTGCACTCCATTTATTTTGTTTTATTTTGAAAGATATATAAACAGGAAATGGCTCAAATGTCCTTTTTTTTTAGGAGCTGAGCGGAAGTAGTTATTTACTTAATCACGGCAAAATAAATATAGATAAAGATGAGTTAGTTAAAAAGCATTTTGTATTTATTTAAATGTGTTGACACTTTTCAACCCCGTTTCCTAATTTTGAAGCAACAAAACGGATTTTTTTTAAGTACGGAAGAAAATCGGAAGTGACGCAATTACTTCTCCTCTTGAACCATGCTTGAATGGAGGTGACCTTACTTATTACCAAATTGTAAAGTAAAGAAAGTTGGGGACCCCGCAGGCAGGTGAGTCCGGTCCGGGTTTGATAATAAACTTGTGGTGAATATCTAAGCGGACCTTGAAGGTGTCTCCAGAGTGAGCAGAAATGGCAGAGGCTCATCAGGCACGCGTGCAGAATGTGATCGAAGACATGGTCCAAAGCCTGGAGAAGGACCACATCCGTAAAATGCAGGTAGGGTGTCTGCGGGTTCTCGGTGGTGTATGCAGGTTCGAGTCCGGGTGGTAACAGGTTGTTTGTTCTCGCTGCAGGGGCGCATGTTCAGGTGCAGCGCAGAGTGCTGCGATCGCTCCACAGACAGCATGGCTCAGGTGCATCAGTGCATCGAGACGTGTCACACACCTCTGGCCAAAGCTCAGGGCCTGGTCACTTCAGAGCTGGAGAAGTTTCAGGTAAATCACCGTACAAACACCCGTCATCACTTTGTCCGTGCCAGGTAACTAAGACTGAAAAAGTTAGAGAGGCAAGGCTGAGATGGCTTGGACATGTGCAGAGGAGGGATAGTGGGCTTACTGGACAAAGGATGTTAAAGATGGAGCTGGCAGGCGGGGAGGGATAAGGGAGAAATCAGGGGAGGTGCATGGATGTAATGAGGGAGGACATCCAGAGAGTTGGTGTGAAAGAAGGATGAAAGGGATGAGGAGAGATGGAGATCCAACATGCAACCTATATTCTGATATATGGTGTAAACATAAAATTATTATAAGTAAATATTGAACTTAAGGAATAGATGTAAATGATATCCTAGGCAAAAAATAAGTGGGCATGTTTTTATATTTTTGCAGTTTCCCCATTTATTCTCCAACTGTTTGAAGTGTTACAAATCAAATGTCTGTTGAGTGTTAACTGAGCATAAATAATGTATAGACTTGTGGTTAGTGGGTTTTGGAGTCTAGGGAAATAAAACTAAAGCTTTACATTGGTGGTAAAGAAGATGGTTTATTATTTTGATTTTCCTAACTGAAACTGTGTTGCCATTTGTCTTTTCATTTGAGTCTTTTTGATATCGGCCTTTAGGTAATAGGAAATAAAGCCAGCCATGTTGGATCTCTAGTTTGGAACCCTTAATCGACCCCTTTGCTTAGACTTGAGCATCAGTACAAGTAAATATAACTGATTTAAAAATAAAGAACAGCAGTTTAAAATGTCAAACCTCCAAGCTGTACACCCTTTCAAAGCACTAGTCAGATAAACAGTTAAACTCGGGGGGGTTTAGGATTGACCTAAATACACAATATTACTTTTCGGTCTCCTTTAAGTCTCACAGTTGCCACCAACTCTTCATTTTTAGTGTGGCTGAAGTTCATGACTCTTGTTGTTGTGATGTTTGGGATCATGTGACACATCACTTGTAATATTGGACTAGATAAGAATGTACCTAATATTTAAAAAGTACTTCTACAGCTGGTTAGATTTGCAGTAGACATCTGTAAATAAATAAATAAATTAAAATAAAATAAAAAATCTAAAGTCCAATTCTTCCTGGCCCACCTTCAGGACCGTCTAACCAGATGTACGATGACCTGCAACGACAAGGCAAAGGATCTCTTTGACTCCGGCGCCAAGGAGCCAGCTGTTCGATCGCTGATGGACCGCTGCGTGGGCAGTTGTGTGGATGACCACGTTAACCTGATCCCCAGCATGACCCGACGACTAAAAGAGAACTTGGACTCTATACGGCAGTGAGGGACGGGATAAATGACTGCAGTTCATCCTGGGGAAGGCTCAGGGGCATTTAGGTTATTCATCTAAGGAGTGAAGGGCTGGAGGTGCAGAGGGAGAGTTCAAAGACTGTGATTATTAGTGCTGATATGTAGAGATTTCAACTTTGAAATGAAAGTTTCTGGCCTCTTAGATTCAACTTTACCTGCAGTGAGAAAGAAATACAGTAATGGACAAGGAGTCTTAAGATGTGCATTTGTTAAACACTGTTAATGTATTTAATGCAGATCTGTGTGTTGCACTTCAATATGTAAAGAAAACCAACCCATGTAATCCACATGGATTTTTTTTATTCTCGATGAAACTCCTTACAATCACGATCCCTCATTTTTTTCTTGTTTCTCACTTAATTATGAGTTTATATATCTGAATAAAAAGAACCCAAACCTCCTTTGGATGCATTACTCCAGCAAAACTGAAAAAAAGTGATAGCAAATAACACTTTTGCATATATTTTAATAACAACAATGGAGTATACTCTTATATACACACATGGTGGTACAACAAAGGCAACACTGTCAGGTTTTCAGCCTGAGTAAATGATATAAAAGGAGCAATAAACACACTGCAGACCTGATGTAAACCACACATAATTTCACTACTTGAAATCTAATATGTTTATTTAGAAAATGCTTAAATTGCACACGTGTAATTATGCAGCCTATCTGGTAGAATGGAAATAAACTCATGTTTGTACAAATGACAGGAAAATGCACAGCGAGTCAAACACAAGAAGAAGTCAGCAGGTAGGAGACGGGGAGTAACTGTGTGTTTGTAACCTCACAACTTACAAGACTCTTACTTTTGGTCCTTAAGTCATATAAATGTACAGCTGGGAAACAAGTGTTCTCTAAACTCTTTTAGTGATGTGGTGCTGGCTCTACCTCTGTGCCTTAAGGGAAACAGCCCATATTTCTTCAGGGCTGAGAACTGACCATTAGTTAGCAGAATTTGGGGGTAATTTCTCCTTATGTGGGCTGCCTCTGAGAATTTCACTTTTTTCCCCATTACAATGACTGTGTTCAGCACTAGATTAGGCATGCTGACAGCAGAGAGATAAAAGAGAACCCAGATTAGATAAAAATCTCTTTGGTGAGCCAGGCTCTTATTAGCCGTTAAACTTCTGAGCCTTAAATTCATTTATTACTGCAGAGACCAGAGCAGACTCTGGAAATGAGCCAACTAAAACAAACGATATGCCACCAGCAGAGTGACCTTTGAACATTTTGACTAAAGAGTGAAACAAACAGCAAATGATCAGGCTTCAAGTTTCTTACGTTTTTGAATTGGCCATATGAAACTGATAACATGCCTATTAAACATAACCTTGCAGCTGCAATAAAGACCTTCACTAGATACAGAGATTGTGTGGTAGCACCACAGCCCGTGTCAGAGGGCAATTTTATTGGCAGTGGGGAAATTGTTTGCAAAAGTACATCCATACGAATAAAAATGAAGTACAAAATAATAAATAATGGCCAAATAAAAGCTTTCACCTCCATTAGATATCAAAACCACATGAGGTAACAACAGGTTTAGAAGTTGGTGGAAATGACCAACTCAGAGTGACCCATGGAAGCTACATGGTGATAAAATCCTGCTTTTTGGGGCATTTGTCACTTCATCTTTTTGTCTGCTGTTGTGACCAGCAGCCGTACATTTCGTTGAGCAGGTGTGTGACTTCTTATGCAGCAGCAACGCAAAGGTGAGTTTATTTTTGTCCTTAATTAACGCACAATTTCTCCTTCTAAGAACAGATGTGTGTTTCCTTTTAGGAAATTGTCAGAAGCTCTGAAATGTGATGGAACTACTCAGTTTCACTGCGTTTGTTTGTGCTCCCAGATGACGATGCCCTGTACACATTGAAAAAGCAAAGTGTATAGTCAAGCCCTACAAAGTCTGCTTAATGACCACAAGTTTATAAGTAATAAGTCAAAAACAGACAATGAGCTTCTCCAAACACCTGGAGGTTTCCCATCTTTAAGAATGGTCCAGCATCCCGGTGCAGATGGTTAACAGAAGAGGTAAAAGGTTGAGAGAAGCTTCTCTGAGAGCAAAAGGTGGTCCGATCCCTCTTGACCACTAGTATAGGGCTTCATTATACTGTAAACCCCATGTAGACGTATATACAAAATGTTTTTTCCCCCAAAACGTCTCATTGAGCTTAGAGAGCATGCAGACGGTATGTCCAGTGTCAAAATGTGTTAAATGAGGCCGTAGATTGTACATACAAGCTTGTGTCAAGTGTCTCTGCGGTAACAGAAGAATGGCAGCAGCTAATGGCTGGTGAGCAGGCATCAAGACACGCTGCGAGTTGAGCTTTCTTTTTCTAAGGAGTCTGGACGGTGATCTGACTGAGGCGATGTATACAGGAAGTTACAGCACACATAGAGGGGGAATGATAACAACCTGCTGTCCAGGTTCATCACCACATACTCCTATAGGATTGAAGGAATGGAAGCATGTTACCAAGTGTACAATTTCCTTTTATAAATGGTGACTAGTGAGTATTCACTGACCTGGTCTTTCTCTAGAGTGAGCAGCTGGTAACCTGTTGAGCGACTGCAGACCAGCTTTCCCCGACTGTCAAAGGAAGCAAGACGTAACCTGGAGACAAAGATGTTTGAAGATAGGTAAAGCTTTCAAACATTTCAACAGTTTGCCACCAGGTTAGATCAATTTGTTACAAAGAGGTGACATGAAGTTTAACAGTATTCACATGCCTTTAATTTAAACATGAGGCTACCACTAGCACACAGCTAAGCCTAAACATTGATGGAAACAAAGGTAACCTGTAAATGTCACAGGGTCAGTTCATTATCAGCTGAACATTATAAACCATACATCACAGTTTCTACTGTAAATTTGAATACATACACAATTTAGGTATAATATATTAAAGTACAGGGTGGGCCATTTATATGGATACACTGTAATAACATGGGAATGGTTGGTGATATTAAAGTCCTGTTTGTGGCACATTAGTATATGTGAGGGGGCAAACTCCTCAAGATGGGTGGTGACCATGGTGGCCATTTAGAAGTCGGCCATCTTGGATACAACTTTTGTTTTTTCAATAGGAAGAGGGCCATGTGACACATCAAACTTATTGGTAATGTCACAAGAAAAACAATGGTGTGCTTGGTTTTTCTACATGATGCTACATGATGATGTGTTTCCCTCTTTATGCACTGAAGCTGGCACGTTCCCTGAGTTTTTCCAGCAAGATGGTGCACCACCACATTATGGGTGCCAGGTCCGAGCATTCCTAGAT
>VUQG01019415.1:18146-28193 GCA_015106755.1 Etia nguti | reverse complement strand
CCACATTTTGGCAAATCCAACACTGAACCAGTTTCACGAAACTTAGCAAGCAGTTTGCTAACTGTAGCATGGGAGATGGGTGGTCTCGTAGGGTGTCTTGCATTGAAATCTGCTGCAATGACCCGGTTACTGCGTTCACCAGATATCAACACAATTTCGATCTGCTCCTCACGTGTTAACCTCTTCAACATGTCAATGGCTGTGAACAAAGAGAAACTTGTAAATAACTCATGAAAGAATAAAGTTACGTTGAAACCAAGCACACGATTGTTTTTCTTGTGACATTACCAATATGTTTGATGTGTCACATGGCCCTCTTCCTATTGAAAAAACAAAAGTTGTATCCAAGATGGCCGACTTCTAAATGGCCACCATGGTCACCACCCATCTTGAGGAGTTTGCCCCCTCACATATACTAATGTGCCACAAACAGGACTTTAATATCACCAACCATTCCCATGTTATTACGGTGTATCCATATAAATGGCCCACCCTGTAGAATGGCATCTGTACATGACAGCCACTAGAGGTCACTGTTTACAACGTTTTTAATCGAGCTTAGTTGAACTTGGTTTAACTGAAATGAAGGTAGTCATTAAAGAAAATGCTTGCTCCTGCCCTGGAAAAAAAATTATATCAAGAACATTTATTTACAATAAATCATTCTAACCACTGTTGCTTCAAAGATGGTGCGTGTATGTGTTAGCTGCCACAAACATATTAAACTCTGATCTCTGTGCTGTTAACCTCTGACCACTGCAGAGTGCAACACAGTGTAAGGTGAAAAAAAATGAAAAGAACAAAATAGAAAGAAAAAAAATGGCATTGTGCTTTGTTTAGATTTTTTCAGTCCTACTCAATTTCATAGCTGCAAGTTAATATCTACTATAGTCAAAAGGTCTTGGGAACAGAGACCATTAGTGCTGTCGAGAATACACTTTTGGCAATTCGGTAATTAAATTCAGCATAATATAGCTAGCTATTTTGAGACATTTACATTTTCCACCCTTATTTCTGCTGTTCCTGGCAAGATTTTATTTCCCTGCCAAGACAAAAGCTGAGTCAGAGGGATGTGATTATTGCCAGGATATTGAGTTGAAGTAAGATGACCAGCACTGGATATGATCTACACTCCTCTCTGTTGCTGTCTGTGTAATTATTGTATGTCATTACCTTTTCATCTTCTCTCCCTCCCATCATCCCTTCCAATTTTTGCTTTGTTTGAGGTTTTCTATGCTCTTATTTTCTCCCTTTCATTCAGCATAACTGGTGGGGGCACTTGGCTGGCCGCCCTTACTGTGGTTCTGCTGGAGGTTTCTTATTGTTCAAAGGGAGGCTTTTTTTCCCTCTTCCCACAGAAGCAAAATGCCTGCTATATCATCAGGTTTCAGTCTATGACATTTAAAGTTCTTTTACTTATGATGATAAAGTGCTCTGATATGTTGTTGTGAATTGGCACTATATAAAAAAACATAACTGAACTGAACTAGGGGGGAAAAATGAAAATACATTTAGACAGTTTAGTTGGACAATCATTTATTGTAGCTATTTAATTTGTCCACAAAATAATCTGCATTGTCAATTAAAATTTAGGGAAAGCATGGTACCTTGCCTTTAAAAAAAAAAAGGAAAATCCACATTGGAACACTTCAGTTCTAGCAAGTCAATGCAGAAAGTCAGCAAGTCAATGCATTTAGGCATTTGGACATGGTTATGATCAAGATAAAGATAAAATCAAGAATCAAAGAAACAAATCAAAGGGGAAGAAGGTGACTTAAGTGACTTAGGCGACAGAGGTCAGAGGAGAATGTCCAGACTGCTTCACGCTGATAGTGCAACAGTAACTCAAATAGCCACTCATTACAACCAAGGTATGCAGAAGAGCATCTCTGAATGCACAACACATCAAACCTTGAATCAGATGGACAACAGCAGAAGAAGACCACACCGGGTGCCACTCCTGTTGGGTAAGATTAGGAAGATGAGGCTACAATTCACTTTGACTACTCGGTTAGGTTTAGGATAACTTTTCACACAAGTTCCACCTCATATAGTAGTTAATGAAGAACATAAATTAATTGTACTGTGTATGTTTATCCCAAAAAAGGTTTGTCAAAAATCGCAAACAACAAATCTGGGTGAAAATATTGGGGGGGGGAGGGGGTTTGCCCAAATCTGTCTATATCTGAAAATGTTGTTTAGTTGTATAAAAACAATCAACTGATTAAAAAAAAAAAAAAAACTGGAAATACATTGTTTCCAATTGTTTCTTTAATCGACCAGTGCATGTCCGTGTTACAGTATTAATTTGTTCAGGCTGTTGACCAACTGATATTTTCTTCATCGTCTTTTGGATCATTTTCCGTGGAGGCCTCTGGTTGCCTTGCAGCTCCGATCTGTTTTTCCACTGCCCTTTCGGTATTTGAATGGCTTTGTCATGCAAACATTTGCTTTTGTCAAACAAAATCAGCCCATCTACGTTGTCTTCTCATTGTTCCCGGTTAAAATTGAAACAAAATGCTTTAGACAACTGATCATCAAGAACAAGAGTCCAAATCCATTTTTTCAAGAAGCACGAGGTATGAAAAACAACGACTTTCATTAAAGTAAAAGCTTTTTATATTGAAGCTGCAACAGGAACAGAAACCAAGTTTAAAAAGTCAAAATAAGGAGGTAAACGGTGTAAGCCCCGCCCTCCTGCAGCTCTCGCCTCTCTGTTTTAAGCTCCTCCCACCAGATGAACGGGGAGGTCAGCACATGATTCATAGTTTAATGGTCAGTGCTGTGTTTTGGTTTCACGGGATTGAAAAAGTCACTTTAGTAGGCTAAAGATGTGCCACCACATCTGTATTGATAGTCTTTAAACTACTTTACACTGTTCACCTGTTGTTTTTAGAAAAGACGTGGCTGCTCAACGTTTCCACTCATAGACTAGATCTTCTAAGCCCTAAAAACGGACCCCAGATGAGGTGCAGGAGCCTAAAGGAATCTCTCAAACCACTTCAATTACAATATGCTGAAAGGTTATGACGGATTCTTTGATGATGCCAGCTCCAGCTTCAACTGCTTAACTAGAACTGATTGCTAATTGTGCTGTTATTGTGAATAAAGTATTTGATTTCACTCTGTGAAACAACATTTTTTTCCCAAAGGTCTGTGGGCTTTTTTAAGACATGGCAGTTTGAAATCAGCTGACCGGAGAATACCTACTGCAATGGAGGTCTGCTCGCATTTCAAAACAGCGCCTGTCTTTCCACTCGGGTGTTTTTGAACTGGATTGAGAAGTATTCTTCCAGTCTTTCAATGTTACACTTAAACATACTGCCAGTTTGTTCAGGCTGTCTGAAGCTATTGTCAGTGGGGTCACTGGGAGAGCATTCAGTTCGTTTAACAAGTCACGGCTCTGTGTTTATTCCATAACACAGGAGGCTAACTCTGTGAACAAGCTCTGTGAGACAAACAGAAACATGTAACATACGTCCTGTGTGTAACAGTAATATATAAAGCTTAAAATGTATAAGGAACACTTCCAAAAGCTTACATTAAGGATGTGAAAGTTTGGTCATTTCTGTTCTGTATTCAGTAAAAGGAATGTAGAAAAAGAAAGGGAAAGCAAATAACCAAATACCAAATATCTTTAAAGATATTTGGGGGTGAGGGGGTGGTGGGTTGGTTTGTTTTATTTATTTATTTGTTTTTTTGTGGTACAACTTGAGGTTGAGCAACAATCACAGATCCTGATTTATTCTGATGGTCACAAAGGGCAGTAAAGATTTCATGCTTTTATCTTTAATAGTTTTTGACATGTTCATGTTCGAATATGATTTCACTGTGCCAAAAAGCTGCCTGGAAGTGGGTGGATGGACCATTTCACAAAAAAATACATCTTTAAAATTATTTGATATATGAAGATGGTCGAGTAGAAGTTGAGTAGAAGCCCTGTGATGATTTAAGATGGAAGGACCGAGCTGTGTTGTTGATACAATCATCGGATCAGTTCCACACTGTAGCATTTCATCTGTTTGTGTTTTATTATTAGTCAGATGGAACATTTTTATGCTTCAGATGAACATGGCCTCTGTTCCCTGTTTAAGTTGGTCCCATGACTTAAACACTGGCTGCTTTGTCTTTGGGCAACCTTTATTTACTGACATCAGTAAGTCTAAATGTAAATATACAGTAGCTGGACTGTGTTCATTTTATCATTCAGAAAACAGGGAGCTGTGAGGCGTATTCAGTTGAGTACTAACAATGGCATTCAAAGCTGGTTTGTGCTTTCCTCATAATCACAATCCTAAACATACATTACCTGCCCACAGTTCCAATATTACTTTGCTAAAGAGGACCCATCATTCATCTGTAAAGAGTTCCTGCTGCAAACAATATGAGACAGAGTGCCAAGAGTATGACTAATACTCTTGGCACTCTGTCACCAATTACATGGAAACAGTTTCTTATTTTCTAATGAACCTTGCAGTTTGTTAGTCTTCGCATAAATAGGAGGTCATCTAGAGTATGGGATACTTATCAGCGACAATCCAGAAGATTACAGAAATTAGCCTCTATAATGTGTAGACAGATCTCAAATTTAAACGCTATTATTCAAACCAGGAGAGGGCACACTTTAACAACATATCAGATGTGATGGGGTTTTTTTCCCCCCCAATATCACTATTACTGTATTTTTAAACATAACTTCCCTTTTTTAATTAAACCTTTCACATAATAATCACTAATTCTTGTCACTACATTACTTTGTTGGTCATCTGAAATCGCTTGGAGGTAAAATACACATTAAAGGAAGTGATGATAGAAAAATGTAATAGTGCTGTCTTGCTGAATTACTCAGAAAGCCAGGAAGTAATCTCCTTCCACATTACACACAAATTAAGTATGAAACAGTCATTAGAGTCTTGTATACTGGAGAAATTAGTCAAAGATAACATGTTTAATTAATAACCACAGGTGCAAGGCCTATCCTGATAAGCTGACTTGAACAAGGAAGTTGTACAGCAAAAATAAAAACCGGTCGGGTTGCTCTTTGTTTGAAATACCTTTGACTTGCAAACATGCAGATATGCTGGCAACTGAGCTGTAATGAAGGAGGTTAGAGCCGCTGAGTATACTCAAGATCAAAGATGGCAAGAAAGCTCAAAAGATTATTTAATTTTCTAGCACTTTTTTCTTTTGTTAGTATCATTTGTTTTGCTTTGGCTTTATTCTATTCCAGAAGAAGCGTTATGGTTATTGATCCTGAGTCACATGTTTTGACACTAGGAAACAAAACATTTTCAGGGATACTAAAGGAGCATGTCGCGAAGCTGTTGGCGAAGAGGATCAAAGCCTCAAAAAAAAGCAGTGAGATGGCACCAACACCATCTACTGTTAACGTAACTTTGGGCCCCTGCCCTGACGACCCTCCGAATCTTGTAGGTCCACTCCTCGTGGAGTTTGATTTCAGAAGGACTTGGGAACATGTGAGAAAGGAAGTCAGTCCTTTGCTTCAAAAAGGAGGAAGGTTCAAGCCAAAAGACTGCGTTGCAAAGCAGAAGGTAGGTGAATGATTTGAGAAGAAGAGAGGAAAGAAAGAAACCAACAACTGATAGCAGCTCGGATCTAAGGGAAAAAGTTTCCTTAAATTTACTATTTATGTAATGATTTATTTATTATTTATTTGTTTGTTTCTTTATTTATTTTTTTTTACATGTTTTTGGTACCGTTTTTTCATAGCTTTTTTTCAATACTTAAACAAGTATAAATTATCAAATAAAACCTGATTTTACCCAACCAAAAGAGAAATTAGAGGTAGTATATAGAGATAAAACGGCATCAAGTATCATATAAAGGTTAACTCACTCTCAGATTTCTTTATTTGGCTTCATTCATTCGATTCAGTATAAACTCGCAAAAAACTTCATGTTTTTTTAATCTTTTAAAGAGAACATGTGTTTTACATGCTAATATTAAACATAGTCATTTTTAAATAATGAGGTCTGTCAGTGTATATGCACGTTGTTATGCACATAATCATCATGAGCTAAAAGCATACGCTTCAGAAAGCTACAAACATTCAATTTCAGACAATTCTTTCTACAGTTGGATCCCTATGACCCTAAGACGGTCATTTCATGCAAACTCACTTGTGGAATTGCTTTTCCAAACCTATTTGCAAGGAGCTGCCAGTCAAAAGAAAGCAGTCTTGAAGGGAAGGGAAACAGAGCTAGAGAGAGGATGAACTGACGCCTAGTATGAGATAAAACTGAATCATACAAAGTTACTCTAGAAGTCCAAAAATAAAAATATTGGTGAATCATGGGCTAATTTTTCAAATATTAAAGTAACATTTACTGTCATGTCTTTAGGTGGCAATCATAATCCCATTCCGGAATCGGCATGAGCATTTGAAGCACTGGCTTTATTACCTGCATCCTATACTAAAGCGACAGCTTGTGGACTACGGAGTGTATGTCATCAACCAGGATGGAGAGGGAGTCTTCAATCGGGCTAAACTGATGAATGCAGGATATGTCGAAGCACTCAAGGAATATGATTATGACTGCTTTCTCTTCTCTGACGTAGACCTGGTTCCCCTAAATGACCGTAACCTCTACAGATGTTTTGACAATCCACGACACTTGGCTATAGGCATGGACAAATTTAGATTCAACTTACCGTATAAGACGTTCTTTGGTGGGGTCGCTTCATTGTACAAACATCAGTACTTGAAAATTAATGGGTTCCCAAACACTTATTGGGGTTGGGGTGGTGAGGACGATGATATCTACAAACGAATAGTCTTCCGTGGAATGGAGGTTTCTCGACCTGACTTACAGACAGGCAAGTACAGGATGATCAGACATCAAAGAGACGTGCACAATGACCCAAACCCAAAGAATCCTGATAAACTGTTTCAAACAAGGTGGGCCATGGAAGTGGATGGCATTAATTCCCTCAAATACACAGTAAAGAACATTGAGAAAGATATTTTGTACACTTTTATCACTGTAGATATCGGCTCTCCTGAATGATCAGCCTGAATGCAATTTAACTCTCTCTCGCTGTTCTTCAGGGATTCATTCGTGTTTTCATCTCAGAACTGAACAGGTGACATCTCTGTTATTGGTGGACTTATGTTCTGAAAATGTCTGTGAATCCAATTTGCCCTAAATGCTAATAATTCATATACGTATCCACTCGAAAAAAGGAAAAACTTGTCATTTTTGGCCTCCACACTATAAAAGAAAACTTAAAAGTGCAGCATATAACATGATGCTACAAGGCAGGGAAATTGATCAAAGGTGGCGACAAGTACCAAAACTGGTACACATACTTTTTTATGGTTACTTTTTTGATTAAACCCCACTAGCCTTTTGAAAACTGCATATATGTTGTCGCAATTATTTTGTCTCATTTGAAACAAAGAAGCCGTGAAGATGTTTTTAGCATCTAAAAGCATACTAATCAAAAGTAAGACCTCTGAAGCTGCCAGTGTTTGACGTTCTGTAGTGAAACAGCTGTTACTTTAGATGGAAATGATGGCAAAACTGGAAAATGTTGAAATTCAGAATATTCAAGCAACAAATTTATTTCGTTTTTTTTATTGGCTGCACCAGGACAAACATTTCTACTTCATTTCGCTTTATAATCTTGCCTCATGGTATTTCACTGAAAGCAGCTAAATTAAAATAAATACACCACTCATTACATACGTGACTATATACAGCCATTTCATTGTGAAGTTTCATTGCGCTATTTTAAAATGTTGTTTCTCAGGGGCCTTAAATGCACTGATTTGCTCAAAATACCTTGCACAATACTAACTGCAACAGAAAGAATAATTTTCTACCACGAACGTTTTTTAATGGAGGTTTATGAAAATAGTGAATAGTAAAAAACAATGTGTTCTTAAAAAATATGGGGAAAACCCTGCTTTTTTGTAAAAACAACCAGCTTATGTTTTTGTGCAATTTACAACACAAAAACGTACAGACAATGATAAGCTGTAACAATAACTGAAGAATGCACTGTTGTATAAACTATTTGGATTTGCTTTTCAACTTGCTGTAGAAGTTATTAACACCAACCACCGACAGAGTTCCTTAGATTTCTTTTTTTTTTTTCAATTGATGATAATGGGGCTTTTTTGATGGTGGTGAGACCCTCGTGCACATCTCATTTTCATTATCAGGATTATTGTTTTTTGTTACTTACAGCCTTTAACAGTGTGAAAATGGAACTCTGCAACGTATAAGTAAGTGTAAGTGATGATCGCAGCTGTTTTGTAAACAGCAAATAACAAGAAGTGTAATGTCTTCTGGCTGGGTTTGTTCAGTTGTTAAATAACCTACAAGTTTAAATTTAAGGCTTAAGAACCTACCAACGAGCATGATAAATGGGACACTATGGACTGCATATTAGATAGTCTTAGAGAAGATAAGATAACTTAGAGATGATAAGGACAATAAAACTGCTGCCTCAGATGAATGAATGAATGAATGAGTGGGTTAATTTAGTTCAGTTCAAATCAATGTTATTTATAGAGCACCCATTATATTATTTATATATTTTTTAATATGGGAGTATAAGTAGATTAATTCCAACACTGGCTTCATTTTTAAGCCTCAGGAGTTTCCATTTGGCACCAACAGAGGCAGCTACGGCCACCAGGTCTGCTCTATGTTTGTGCAATTAGTGTCTTTTTAGAGTATTTGGATTTCAGTTATGTGACAAGTAAGACTGAATACTATGGAGTTTATTTTCATCATAAAATGATATGATATTAAGATGGCAGAGTCAGAATTTCAATTCATAAACAACATAAAAGCATGGATCCTTTCGACCTTGTGTCAACTTTTCAGGCAGCTAGTGGTGGTGTAATGGTGTGGGATATTTTCTTAGCACACTTAGGGACAAGAAATATTTTGGCAATGTTTTTTTATATTTTTTCTCTAATATTTTTATGGGGGAAAACGATTATCATTTAATCACCATAGCCTACCTGAGTATTATAGCTGACCATGTTCCTTCCATTTCCCAGAAAGATAGCACACCATGTCACACAGTTCAGGTTCTGTCTAACCGGTTTCTTGAGCATGACAGTGCATTTTCTGTACTCACATGCCTCGACAAGCACTAACTCAACAGAGCACCTTTGGCATGTGGTTGGACAGGAGATTTCTATCATTACTGTACAACTGACAAGTTTATCGCAACAGTGTGTTAGCAAAGGTCATTATGGATTAAAACCTCTGAATGTTGCCAGCACTTTATTGAATTTATGCAACCAGGATTAAGGAACTTCTGAATGCAAAAGGGAAACCAACCTGGTTCTACCAAGATGTATCCAATAAATTGACTCTATGCACCTACTGTATGTATATATATATATATATATATATATATATGTGTATGTATGTATGTATGTATGTCCTAACACCTCAGTTTTTACTAATTCCATATAGCTGCAACCTTTCAACCTCTAACGAGGAATCCGTCAAGGTTGAGCTTTAAGTCCTCTACTCTTTGATCTGAGGGTTCTTATGTGTCATTTAAGCCTCGAAAAGATCTGTTATTCGATTAGTAATACCAGCAGGAAGTTTTACAAGGTATGGGGGCAATTCCTGAAATATTTTTCCAGCCTTTAGGTTGAAAACCTGACTTCTAGCACTACTCAGTACTGATTACTTATTTTCAAAAGTAATTAGTTACTTAGTTACGTTTTAAAAACATGATACACAACCTGAATAGGTAATAAAGCAATAGATCTTTCAGCCCAATTCTACTTTTTCTGCATAATCCATCATATAAAATGTAATCAAATGAAAAAGTCTCTTTTTAAAACTTGTTTTATTACTGTATTTTTTGGACCATAAGGCGCACCGGATTATAAGGCGCACTGTCGACGAACAGGTCTGTTTTCATACATAAGGCGCACCGGATTATAAGGCGCATTAAACGAAACAAAACAGTCAGATAACTCAAACTTTACTCAACTCATTCTTCTTGCTTCCTCCACTTAGGTACCATTGATTCATTAATGTTGAATTC
>VUQG01019415.1:0-10556 GCA_015106755.1 Etia nguti | reverse complement strand
CCGGAGGAGGCGGTTGCGTCTTTGGTGGAGGGGATTCAGCCTCTAGGACGGACGACAGGGCTGACTGGCTTGCAGAGTGGGGGGGTGTGGTTGGTTTGGTGCTTACCGGGATCTTGGATTCTCGAGGAAGGCTGGTGCTGCCTTTCATTGATCGGAAGGAGCAAGAGGAGGAGGAGGAAGGCAGAGTTGCTTGGGAGATGGGGCTTGTTTTGTATTCAGTGGATGGAGAGGGCGAGCTGTTTGGATCTTCATCACCCTGATCCTCTGCTTCTTCTTCAGGATCATTGTAGAGGTCATACAGGTGGTCTCCAGAGCAGCTGTCACGTGATAGGGCCATATTCTGGTTATGCTGCAGCCCACTCTCGTCAGGTGTTGCTGTAGGTGTTGCTGAAGGTGTGTCCCAGTAGCCCTCGTCACTAAGCGGCTCTTTTTCACCTGGCGATGTAGGGTGACGACCATGTGTGTGAGGGAGAGGGGGTTTAGCTGCCCGGCTTCCCGCTCCACCAACTACTGGAATCTTACTGAGTCCCAGCGCCTTCACCTGTGGTACTTTTCTATCTGAACTCCTGGAAGCTGAGGGAAGGTAGCTGCTAGCAGGGTTGGTGCGAGGGGGATAAGTGGAAGTAGGGGTAGAGGAGGAAGGTTGATGCGATCGGGGCAATGCAGGGGAATTGTCTCCTGTGGAAGGCAACATGTGCCAGAGTCCCTGCATGTCTGCATCGTCCACTCCTTCTGGACTTGCCATTTCTTCCCCTCCGCCCATGTAGGCCACCACACCACTCCCGGGTGGTTGCTGTTGTGGTTGAGGTTGCGCCCTGGTTCGGGCAGGGAGGGAAGCAGGTGCAGAGTTTGGGGAGACAGAGAACATGGGCTGGGACATTTGAGAAGATAAATGGGGTTTAGATGGGGAGATGCTACTGGTGATACCAACAACTCTCCCAATACCCACTCCCACGCTACCCCCTCCTCCCCCACTGCTACTGCTGCTGGTACCACTGCCCCCATTACCCACTGGGCCCTCTTCGTCGGCATCAGCAATAATGTCACCACAGCCTGTGAGTGAATCAAAGCTCTTGAGGGACGTGACGTCAGTGAAGAGGAGGGAGCAGAGTCGGTCCACAGAGGGCTCTGAGGGTGGGTCACCAGTGCTGCAGCGATCCAAAGGGGGTGTAGCGAGGGAGGGGGTGAGACTGGAAATTGAGGCTTTGGCTTTTTGGATGGGTGGTCGCAGTGGTGAGTCAGTGGGCGTGTAGGGAAAGGGGGAGTCTGGCTCACCAGATGGCCCTGGCATGGCAACACAGTGTGGAGGTGTCATGGTAACACTCGTGGTGGGAGTCTCTGGTGCTTGGAGGTTAGGTCCTGCTTCTGCACCCCCACAGTCTGCTTGGTGGTTATGGGGAGGTGGTTCAAGGGTTAGAGTAATGTCCTTTACCTTTTCAGCATCAGCAGCACCTCCATCCTTATCCTTCTTCGCTTCCGCCTCTTCTCCATCGCCTTCATTTGTTTTGTCTTTACGTCTCCATCGCATGCTGCTGAAAAATCCTTTCAGGCCCCTTCCTCTTCTGACAAGTCCTGCTCCTCCGTTTTCACTCGACCTAAAACTCCCGCGTCGGAGAAGAGAGAAGAAACTCAGCGATTTGCTCAGAGACCTCACCGGCCCCACCTCCAGGCCTGCAAGTCCCTCCCCTCTCTGTCCATCAGCGTCGTTGTTAGAGCTCGTTAGTCCATCGTGGGTTTTGCTCCTCACAAGTTCCGCCGATGCCCCTGAGCTGTTTCCATTCAAAGAATTTCCATTGTCAGAATTCCCGTTGTTTCCACTGTTTGTAGCCCCTTTGTTCCTGAAGGAAAAGAAGCTGGCCATTCCAGATCCAGTGCGCCGCTTCCCAAAGAGTTTGAAGGCAGCTTTGTTAATCTTCCCTGTAGGCTGGGGGTCACACTGAGGGCCCACAGGAGGCTCCACACACTCTGAGTGCACCTCCATTATCTAGTACTCTATCGCTCCCACTCTATCGTCTCCCTCGAGCTCTCTAGCTACCTTTTTATCCTCTCTCTTTCTGGCCGTACATACATTCACCCTCTCTCTCGCTCTCTCTCTCTGTCTCTCTCTCTCCCTCCACCCTGCTGTCTGGTGCTCTTTCACTCCCACTCTGACTTGCTTTAACGCCTGCCTGCTGGTTTTCTCTGTCTGCCTCCCTCCCTCCCTCTTTTTCTTTCTCTTTCTCTCTCTCTCTCTCACACAGGCGCACACTCAAACACACATGCTGCTCCTCACTGTATCCATGGCAACTGGGTGGGCTAAGCAGCTTTCGTCAACGTTGGCGGGGCGCCAGTGTCTCTCCTCCACTCCCTCCCCCAACCCCTTTCCTCTTCTCTGCTTCCACCTTGCCTGTCACCGATGCACTGGTTGGTCTTTCCTTTTAACTGTTCAGTATTTCTGAAGCCCAAAATTCACTGCATCCATCAGTGTGTGTGTGTGTGTGTGTGTGCACTGTGTGCACTGTGTGTGCGTGTCCACGTCTATGTGTTTGTACTAAACACATTCCAGGGTAGCAATGAAGCAATACACACCCACTGATCTGCTGATGCATTATAAAGGATTAGACATGAGTTCAATATGTTTATGAGAGCTTCCTTAATGGCAGCTCAGTTGAATATCCAATTATTAGGACAGATCACATTATTGTTTGGGGCTAATCTTTATACAGACTGTTTGTAGGACATGGACCACAGATGTGGGGAAATTGACAATGACGCTGCCCACTAAAAAGCATAACTTTTGCATGTGTGGACATTTATTTCTGGGTATATCTTTAATGTCAGGTAAGTCAGAGCTTTGGGTAAACAGTAGCTTTACATTGTAAATTTATCAGAATTAGCCTTCTCCCTTCACCCAGTCTTATTAGACTGGCTAAATCGGAGTGTGAGGGTGGAAAAGTTCAAAGTAAACGAAA
The DNA here is from genome assembly GCA_015106755.1 of Etia nguti. Classification (NCBI taxonomy): domain Eukaryota; kingdom Metazoa; phylum Chordata; class Actinopteri; order Cichliformes; family Cichlidae; genus Etia; species Etia nguti. Next base: position 7,605 of record VUQG01019415.1, on the reverse strand, counting down.
CTAAGCATATCACAAGTGCGAATTAGTGGACTCAAAAACAAGACCTGCTGATCAACATTATGAGCGGGCTTAGACTGGGATATGGATTTAGAAATGTCAGTGCAGTCATGCTTCTGTTATTTCAGAGGACACGGAGGTCTTAACCTCCCAGTCACAACCAATTTCTCATCCAAAACTTAAATGACTTACAAGTGACTCTGCAAAAAGATTTAGGCCCCTCACAACTTACAAGTAGACACACATAGAAACACAAACAGCTTCAATAGAGTTTGAGACACACATATAAGCCATATGGCCTTGAGGCCTCTTCCATATGGACACACAGGGCCAGGTGTCTGAGCGCTGTGACACCACATATAACTGTCATCACGTCATCCTCAGTTTCCTTGTGTTTGTGGTTTTGTGTCACCAATTATGCAGCCTGCAGTACACTCTTTCTTTTCACATTAGTTATACTTTTAGAGCATACCTTGGCAACCAGCAGAGTTTCTGCAGGCATGTAGAACAATTAACTGTTCACCAACTGGAAGGAAAGCTTGTGGCAGTAGATCAACTTGCTGCCTTTTGTTCATTGTCCTTGTGTCTTTACAAATTGCACAAGTGTTCCAATTTTATTATCAAAATGCATTTGTGCTACTAAGTAAAATTGTGAATTAATTAGGATATTATAGATTAAAATATAAAAAAATAATAATAAAGACTGAAATCATTTTAATGGGCATTCCACATCTCATTTTTTTTCTGGAGACTGGCGATCAGTTTGTATATTTGAACAAATTATATCATCACCATTTACCGTAGATCCAACCAGAGTTCTCCTTTCTTCTGAGTGCAATCCACTGTGGGTGCTCCCAACCCCCCATGAATCTCCCTGTTATCCCGACCCACTTACAAACCTTCCTTCCTTCCTTCCCTTCCCTCCCCTTCTCCTTTTCTCTCCTCATCCTCCTCCATAGTGACTGTGAGCACAGGCTCTCCTCTTCCATCCCACTGCTATCAAACAATGTCTGCATTCATGAGCCCAATACACACAACCACAAATCTACAGACATGCTCGCACCCACACAAACACTTTTTGAGGGCTTCCCCAGAGTGAAGCATCGAAGCATATCATCCCTATGCCCCCATTCCCCACCGCCACCGCCACCAATAACTAAAGACAGTCAGCCAGCCTGTCTACTTGCCACACAGTCACCCAGTGTGCATGTTTTCAGGTACATCAGATATTCAAGCAGAATGCCCTACAGCAGTGCTAGCAGGTCAGCTGGCTACTGCATGGACTTGAAGCTGACTCTAAGCAGCAGATGGCTGGTGGATTGATGAGTGGAGACTGATGAGTGGGCTCAGTTATCACATGATGAGACAAAGGATTTTGCTTAGCTCTTAGAGTGGCAGTGTACATTATTACAGTGCTTAAGACATTTAAACATCAGTAAATTATTGAAGCAAATGCACACATTACGACAATGTTACTATATTCCACAGTGGAGACCATTAGACCATATTGGGCTTATCGAGCAGTTTGTATGATTGCATTTAAATGGACGATGTAGGAAAGCAATAGTGTGTGTATATATATATATATATATATATACACACACACACATATACATATGGATAGAACATGTATAAATAAGGCCATTTGTAAAAGCATGGGACCTGTATGTAAATGTAAAAGAACTTTTGTGCAGAGGCTTTTGTGGATATTGAACTGGTTTGGTTAGTTTGATGCTTGGATAATGCAACATGTGCTCTCCTTGCAACCTAATTATTCTTTTCAATCCACTTCTAGCAGCTAAGGCAGATTCACACATGCAATACAAGAAGCCCACACCCTATTATCCCTCTTACTCGGTGCCCCCACCCTCTCTAAAAAGGGTTCCCATTTCAGCCCCCTGAGCGAAGCTCAGCACTAAGTGGGACAGTTGGAGGACATTTTCTCTCTCTCATGTCTCTCGCTGTTTTGTCTGTTAATATGGTTCCTCTTTTACGTCAGTGTGCTTCCACTGCACAATGCCCGCAAGTACCAGCTGAGTGTCTTTTTTTTTTTTTTAATACTCTGTGAGGAAAGAGCCTCAGGATGCAAATACTTTTTTTCAAATGCCTAATTTCTCTTGCTAAGAAAAGAAAAACAGACTGTGTTGTTGTGTGAAATTTGCATTGTGTGTACACCCTTTACCAGGCAGAAGTTGTGAAAGAGATGTAAATCATTTCAAGGAAATGCATATCTGTTGTGGTTATTTTTGTCAACAAAGCTAAAGGGTGCTTTTAATTTTGTAAAGAGTTTCAGTGTCTTCACATCAGGGTGTAAATAACTTAATTAATTAGAGCGTGTATCCTTACTATCCATCTTGAACTGTCTGATAGTCTGAGGTTACCGCTTGTGCCAGCAGATAATGCAAATGTGTCACAGTCATGACATCATCTTCGTTCAGTCCACGTCAGTCTTTTTACATTGGTCACATACCAAGATATTTAATCTTGGTACCGGTCACATACCAAGATTAAAAATCTTAGTATGTGACTAGTGTAAAAAGAATGCAAGAAGGTCATTAAATTAACTATTTTAGGCTCCTGCTTTGGCACCTTTATTATTTTAGAAAGTCAGCTACGGGATTCCTGCTTCAGTTTCACATATAGGAGAAAAAGAAACCTGAATATCATCACAGAGTTTAATTAAAACGTTCGAGGGAAAGTCTTGGTGTGCTTTTGAACATACCTTTATTGAACACACTTCAATGTCTGAACTATGCCTCACTCGAATAATAAGTCACATATCTTATCAGTAATCTCACTGAGAGTTTTATTATCACTGGATCATAAAGGACACCAACAAAGAAGTAGCTGTGATGTGGTCATGACTGTAGGTTCACGTAACAAACCACAATAGTTTTAGCTGTCAGTCAGACATAGTACATATCTGTATGTCAGTGTGTGTAACTACAGGAATCTTTTCAAGTGTGAGAACAATACAATCAGCAAATCTACCCACTTTCCTTTCAAGTACCACATCTGTGAAAACAGCACAACAGGATCCAAGCAAGAGGTCTGGCAAAGATTAGTAACACAAACAAGACACAGGTGTGGCTGATCATACATCAGCGGTTAGCTGCCTGGCACCGGCACACATACACACCACATAGTCTTTATCATCATCATTAGGGGTTCTACCGGTCAGATTGTGTCAGCACAGGGGGTCTTCCAGCTCTGGATTAAACTAAGCTCTGGTGTGTGTCTGTGTGTGTGCATGCACACGTGTTCCTGTTTGTGTGTTTAATAAAAATTAAACCCCCAAGGATTACTGCTTGTGCTCTTTTGTTACTTTGGTAATCAACAGGGAGCTGTACTAAATGTTATTAAGCTGTCTAAACCCCGAGTGCTCAGACACTTTTACACTCAAAACACTGCAAAACTAAAGTGTTTTTTAAAACTTGTCTTTATCACACAGAAAAAGCAACCCAAGGTATATAAAAGTAATATATGGTTCCCTGCAATGCAATCATGCAGTAATTAGTAATTTTTCTGAATATGTCAGCATCAAAATGTTTGTACATTAATTACTTTTTTGAGGCAAATTATTCGACTGTTTGGAGTAAAAATGTTTCCTTTTTTTCATTTAGACACAGTTATTCTGGACTTCTAGTTGCCGTGGATTTTCATTACTATTATTCTTTATGCTGTCCTGCTGTCAGAGGCTGAGGCTAAAGCCTGGTTATCCCTCTGGCCACCACATACAACCGGTAGAAACTTTCCACAAACTCATAGAAATGGAGTTGCATCATATAAATGCTAAATGAATTGATTCTTATATACTTTATATCACTATCCAACTCTATCTGAACACTCAAAGCGTTTTATATATATATATACATACATATACCACATTCCTTTATTATTTCATTCAGTTTGACCCGAAATAAAACTTACCAGAAATGACTGTCTAGAGCAGGGATGTCAAACTCATTTTACATCGCAGGCTACATCGCAGGCTAATTTAACTACAAATTTAATCCCTGAGATATCTTATATAAAAAATGGACCACTATTTCAACAGAAAACAATCTATCAGTGCAACAGAAAATAATAGAAATCTATAACTTAATAGCCACGGGGGAGGTCTTTATCAGTCAGAAAAGAAGTAAAACTTGTGAAAATTAAATTAAAAGTCCAAAATTTCATCCACTAGGCTGGACTGAAGTCTCTGCTGGGTTGATTCTGTCCCCGGGGGCCTTATATTTGACACCCCTGGTTCTGTACCCCTGTACTTCTACACTCGACAAATTATGAAAAAAACATATAAATAAAAATTATTAAAAAATGAAATTTAAAAAATATCTGGGATGCATCAGTATCTGTCCAACCCCCATGTAAATAACACTCTCGGGCTAAGAGCTGTGTGGCACCACCACAGCCCACTGTAAAACATACTTATTTCAAATGCATTCATCAAAAATAATTATACAGAAATGTACGGTGGCTATATTCGAAAACTGAAAAAGGCCATAGAAGCTGTGTCATATGACAGAGAATGGCTTTAATAAATTACACAAGGGCATAAATAGCCAAGTGCTGCAGTCAATTTACAAATGCTGTTGATATATTCTGGGCTGCCACTGGCTTGTTCGAAACACTGCACTTGTGTGTCAGCCTAATACATAAAAATAGATTCATGTCCTAACAGTAATACAATCATCAGAGATTTTAGTCAGATGTTATGTACAGGGGAATGACGCAAACCAATTTTACACCATAGATCCACACAGACCAAAAAACAAAAAATGCACATACAACACACATACATGTGTGCTCATGTATATAGCATATGCCAATATGTAGACTATTTGACCCTGATTGTAAGAACAGCATTTCCTCCTTGTCCAGAAAAGTGTTCTATCAGAATGGCGTGCAATAAGCTACTCATCTGAATGATTCAGAGCCCTGGGAGAGCCCTTGGCAGCTTGTCTCTGGAAGAGACTTCTCAATGTTTAATGTAAGGTAATACGCGCAAGTAAGCTACAGGAAGTCCATTCTAACACGAGAGAGAAAAAACTTAGAGGTGATTGTGGATTAACCTGATTTACTGTTTATCCACATTCCAAAAAGGGACTCTGATTCATATAAAAGCTCTGATGCTCTAATGCAGTGGGTTGTTTTTTTTGTTGTTGTTGTTGCACTTTTTACTTGTTTAAACCACAAACAAGGTCTTTCTTTTACACATTCAAGTCATCAGTGGCGATTCATGGAAATAACTGGTCACCTTTAAGGTCTGGTTGAATAATCAGTTAGAAAATGTGGACAAAAATTAAGAAGAGAAGAAAAGAGAGAATTAAAGTAGAAGATTAAGTCCTTTTTTGTTTTTACTTATCTTCATATAGAGGCACTTTACACATCAGTTAATGTGCCCTTTCTTCTTCCAGTTCATATATTATAGAGCTTTAGAGTAAAGCGGCACAGTGGGTTTACACATCACATCACGTTCCACTGCCAGCCTCTCTCTATTCCCAGTTGTTACAGCTGAATAATGACTTTATTTGCTCATAGACACTGATTTGTCTAAGGGCCAGTGCTCACTTTGTCTAATTGGCTTCTGAAAGTAAACACAGACCTCAATTTATTGCTACATTTAGTCCCACGGCATCTGAGGGCTGTGGACTGAGTGGCGTTTAAGAAGGAACAAGTTCACTGCAAAAGTTACTAGTCTGAATTCCATAAAGAATTTAGAAGCAAGCTGGCTGGATGTAACACAGCAGGATGAAAAGATCTTGCAGGGCAGACAAATACGCAGATGAACTCTGTGTAACTTCATTTAAACCAAGTTTTACATCTTGCGCTTGTGCAGCAAACTGATTGGGTTGGGCATTTTCTTGTACGCTAAATCTAATCCAAGATCAAATCCTTTCTGAGCTCCAATAATGATTATTCAGGAATTAACATGGAATATGTTCTTGAAAAAAAAACAAAAAACATAATGAGTCAAGGCAAAACAAGCTGAGCCTAAAAAGAAATGTGCTGAATTGCCACAACTCCAGTGAATCTAACCCAAATCAAATAAGAGTGGGCCAACATCCAGCACCAAGGGCATTTTTTTCTGTTGAATAAATAAATACTTCCACATCATTTTATTTAGATTCATCTCAGAAACTAAACTTGCCAAGTGCAGAAAGTTCTTTTTATTTATGTGAACTGCTATGTCAGGGTTTTTGTTGAGCTTCAAAATCTCTAAAGCAGAAAGATCACACATGAGTTAGGGGAATCAGTTTAATGGTTATTCTTGAATTTAAAAGTATTTAGCCATCCAAACCCACAAAACTTAACCCTGCACGCACGCTGTGTTTTTTATGTGCCGGTGACCTTTAATCAAGGTCAGCTGTCATAAATAATAAGTCACTGACATGGCAGATACAACCAGTAGGATTTGGAAATCAGCATTAGTAAGAAAGATCACCTGATCAATGTGAGAAGAGAAATAGGATTAAAGGATCAAAGAGAACGACAGCTGGTAGTTGATCAGCTGAACAGCTTCAGTGTCTGTTAAATATTCAGTATTGCACATTATTTTGACATCGGGCTTGGTGATTATTTCTAAAATAATTATTTCTAAAGTGTCAGATTTGAGTTAAAACTGATGTTGGCAAGATGTGGTGCTTTTCTAGCAGATACAAAACACTTTGGTCAAAACCAAGTAAGAGGCTTCATTGTCCTAAAGTTCTTCCTGCATTTATGTAAACCTACTCAAATTCAAGTTTGGTATTTGCCCCATCCATGACTCATCATCCTTTTTCCAACTAAAAGTGCAGAAGCACCAAGAAGAGCGACAAAGCATAACAGTCTAGTTACAGTGGAAATGCACAGGTGTTATATACTTCCGTGTTAAATTTACTCCTTATGTAGGTCATAATGGAAAACCCCTCTGAAACCTTCTGGTGTAGCCTATGACATAACCTGATGTGCATTTCCTTGGAAACGATGCCAACAAACTGTCATTCTATCAGCAAACGGTTTCAAACAAATGGGTTTTTTTGTACACTGTGATTTTTTTTAAATTTTTTTTTAAATCACTCAGATCAGAGGAATGTCAGCTCACCAACATGATCAGATTAGGCTGGATTTCAGCCTTTGGATGAAATGAAACATTTCATGAGCCAAAACTGTGATTTTCTGCATTCTCGTGTGAAGAATATCAAGGCCATGTATTTCAAAAATGCACAACATGACTGTACAAATTACAAGACTCGCCATTTTTTTCTTTGTTTTCTGTTTCATTTATTTTTCTTACCCGATTCATTAATTTTTTATAGTGCTTTTTCAACATTCATAAAAAAAACCAAGCTTTTTTTTCCCCACTGTAAGTGCAGTATATGACATAATAATGAGGCTTTCCATAGAGATTTTAGACTATACAGACATACAACTTCATCCATTCAGCCCATTCAGGACCAATGCGTAAATCAGCACATAATCACACAAGGAGCAACAGCTTCCCATTCTCTCTCTCTCTCACACACCCACACAGACACACACACACACACACACACACACACACACACAGCTTCAGTAGATACCATCAGCAATACTCTGTTGCAGAGCCATGTTTGTATATGCATT
>VUQG01019414.1:0-24288 GCA_015106755.1 Etia nguti | reverse complement strand
AAAGTGAGGGAGGAAGGAGTCTGATGCTGCGACTGCAGCTGCTGCAGCGGGGCTGCAGAAAGCTCCGTCCGCTGCGGCGGCGTGAGAGGGCCTGCTTGCTGTGACTGAGGCAGTGTGGATGAAGAGGTGCGGATGAATTGGGCCAGCTCCCGGGCTTGGACTCCTCAGCCTGGGTCAGCGAGCGGCTGAACTCCGAAGCTATAGAGAGCTGGTGCAGGTGAGGATTTCTGTCGAATATGGCTTCTATTGCACTCAACCCGACTGAGAATGTCTGCAAATCCGAGGTGTGGCTAATGCGAGTCATCAGTCCGAGGATGCGAGCAAGGTCCACCTCTCTCTCCAGGTGAGCTGAGTCCGCTGGGTCCATGTTATGGTCGCTTCGTACTGTCACGGTCCGGCTGTGTGGCAGGCAGGAATTGGACCCAAAATGCAGGACTCTCAGGCAGAACGTGAACTTGAACATAGTTTTATTGCAGGCTAGGGAGTGACACAAAACAGAACTAAACTAAACTAGGTGTCTGAAACCTAGAAGAACACAGGGAGATGCACACAGCCCGTGGGGAAGAGACGTTGACGACGCGAGACAAAACACGGAGAACACAGGGCTTAAACACAAAAGGCAGTAACAAGGAGATTAGACACACAAGGGGAGCACGGCTGGGAGCAATCAAAACCTCTTACCACATAAATGAGTCTTAATTTCTATTTTGTGCTGTAAACATTTTAAATTAGTATTGCTTTATATTTTGTCATGCGCAATGGAAAATTTACTTTAGAAATGAGCCGACAAACCCCCAAAATTACTTCTAATCTTTTCTATTTAAATTAAGATATCTATTTTTTTTAACAGAGTATACTTCTGACATTATTTAGGGTATAATTAATATTGAAATAACAATTTTATATACGTTTAATATCTGTCGCAATATGCCAAACATGCCAATTTGCTCTCCTTTGCATTCTAAAACAGAAATACTGAAACAAACATGATAGAGACTTCTTGTGAGTATTCATGCATTAACATGTACTGACACATCCAACGCCAGCAGAGGCTGCTAACAGATCATAAAACACTGCCTCGACCTTCCTCTCACCCCCATTACTTCCACAGAAGTGCCCCTAAAAGTGCAATTTTTATCAGCTGAATAATAAATATTTAAGGCTGTGTGATGAAGAGGGTAAATTATGTGTTACATCTTTTAGTCAGCACTTCATGCTCTACCTCAGCCAGAGTTTTATTTAGGTAAATGCCCTGCTAGGGGGTAAGTCTTTGCTGAAACAAATAAAGCTCTTTAGAACCGCTCCTGCACTAATCTAAAGAGCTAGATCAGGGTTTTACATCAAGCCATAACTGGCAGCAGTTCGCATCTGGCACTGGAATGTGTCTGAAGTGACCTCTTGTGATCAGATTTCTTTTCCCTGCTAGACTTTTTTTTTTCTTTTTTTGTTAAATCTCTGCAAAACTGTGACTACTGCAATTAGTACTCACCATAAAACTGGAAATGAGGATTGCAGTGGTTATTTGAAGCCTTAAGTCTGGCTCCAATACCTTCTCAATATTACTAAAGTTGGTAGTATGTACTTTGCCCAGTGCCTGAGAAGCTTATGGATTAAGTGTAGCCCACTGATGTAGGGGTTTGATTGCCTGACAATTCAGTTACAGTGATTCTGTTAAGGGGTGCTTCTCTCATTTCATATTATTCCCCTTATGATCCTGTTAAATTAAAAGAAACCAAATACAGGGAGGGGGGTACATGAATACTTAACATATACATATATTAATTTTCTTTTTTTCAGTGGAGGAATGCACACTTCTTTCCCCAGAATGAAGTATTAATGATTCAATCCTAGGGTGTTCTTGGTGGTGTTTGGACATCTACATTTAGAGCTGCCTGCGTATGATAAGATTTAGAAGTATTATAATCATTTTTTCAGACTGAATTTTGAACGGGATGCGTATGAAGGGCATAATTCTCAGCTCAGCTTTCTGTCAGTGCTCTATAAACTCAGAGATCCTGCCTCAGTTTGTTAGCACTTAGCAGCATTCCTTCAGCTCAATAGGCTCAGTGAGCACAGGGTGCAAAATGTGGCACCTCCAAGTCAGAATTTATGGATCGTTGCTGCTCTTTTCTGTGCCTGTGACCATTGGATCCTGGCTCCAGCTGCTAATTTAACTAGGCTTGAAGGTGCTGAAATGCTGTTGGACAATCCAAGGGTCAGGTACAAGAAGCACTGTAGCTGTGACTTGACTGATTAGAGTTACCCGCCAAATATAAAAGTATCAAACCAGAGAGAAGAGAAAACAGCTGCATGTTTCTGCCAAATGTGATTGATGCGATTTATTTCTCAATGCTTATTCCTGGCTGAAGAGTTCTGCTGACATGCAATAAACCCTGTGTGGATACAAGTGAAAGGCATCAATCATTTTAAACTTCGAAATTTCAGCATCAAAGTGCTGAAAAGGAGTTTTGAATTCATCGTTAATCCATTAAAGTTTGGAATATCAAGAAGTCAAGGTTATTTTTGGACATCCAACGGATCTTAACTTATTTATTTATACATAAAACTCTTTGAAACAGAACTCTTTTTTAAAAGCATATTCCTTTATTATTCCAGACATTTATAAGAGTTACAATTAAGCTGAAATGAGTAAATAATTTGCAAAAATGGCTAATTAATTACTACATTTACAAAATTGATATTTTCCTACTGTCGCAAAACAGTTGTTTGCGTCTCCTTAAAGTTTTGCTCACAATGTGCTTTAAATTACACACAAATTCCTTCCACATCTGCCAACATTAATATATTAATATATTGTATGAACTGTATTTATGATGTATTCAAACTGGTTATTTGATCATAAATTATAAATGTGCACATACTGCTATTACATTTCTGTTGATGGAAACGGTCTGTCTCCCTGGGCTTCGTCTTCAGCTTAAAGGAGGCAGAGCTCAGTATGGAGCATATGGTGACTGTGGCATGTGATTCCCCCCTGGCTTTGCCTTTGAAACCATGCAGCCCTATACAGTATCTACCCCCCCCCCCCAGTGGGAGAGCCCATTACTCTCTGTCACAGCCCTAAACAACGGTATCACCTTACTATTCTTAGTCAAATATGAAAGCATGTATATTTATGTGAAATGACAAAAGGACTTTCACTTTGAAGGAAGACACTGTCATGTCCTGTCTGCCTCCGGGCTGTTAAAAATGGAGCAGGGTGACAAATGAGAGAGAAAGCGAACAAGATGTGAGAAAAAAGAAAAACACATCCAAAGTTGTAAATATGTTACCACAGTTTCACTAAAGAAAACATTTTCTCCCAAGCCTCAGCAGTGTAGTCTTTGTGAATAAATTTTTCATACCGCAGTGTTTACAACTGATCAGACATATCAGATAATTACAGGAATTAAAATGGAATTGTTTTCAGTTTTTTGCCGCCGTGCTAAGAATCTCTCTTTCCTCCGTTTACCAAGCCCAGTGGCTGCGCCAGACAATTTTTTAGAGGCTGTCAGGCTGATCCCACATCGGGGTGGCGCAGCACAGGCATGACTTCCATGTAGAGGTACACCATGAGGACTCATGTGAGATTTTCCTTTATGCTGGTTCTGCCTGAGGCTTCTTTGTGCTAAGAGGAAGTTTTTCTTTCCCACTGTTGCCAAGTGTTTCTCGTAGAGAGTCAACTGATTGTTGGGGTTTTCATTCTAATATTCTAGGGTAAAGAACTGAATTTTTAAATGAATTTTATGCAACCACCCATCCATCCATTCATTTATCCATGGCTACCAAGAAAATTAAACATATTACAGCAATCTGTAGCAGTCTAAAACTTATGAACACTGCTCTATCTACCATAAGTGCGAACTTATTAGAAAAAAGCTTACACATCCCATATAAAGCAACATCATTTGTGGCATGTGGAGGCATGTATCTGTCCACTGGATGTGTGTAGGTTCAGTTTCCACTTTTTTTTGCAAGGTTGCTAGCTGTCTAAGTTTGGCTTCTGGCACTGTGTGCTGCACGCACACTATTACCTGAAAGCAGGTGCCTGCTGTGGCCAAAAACATGCTGGTGTAATGCAGTGAGCCCAAACAGTATATTTTCTGGTATAACTCTACAAAGATTGCAGAGTTGTGAGGTAGTTCCCTATGGGTACATTATAAGTAAGTCTACTCACACTGCAGTAATCTAATCTATTGTAAAATACATTTTGATGGGACACGGCATCAGAGTAAACAGGTTGATGATACTTAGTAGAAACTTTCTCAGGTTTGCATGAACCTGACTCAAATCAGGTCTAGGCCTAGCTGTTTACTAAAATATTGTCATGGTCCGCTGTGGGTGGATGGAATTTCCATGAGGCTCCTGAACCTACCTGCGATCCGACCTGGGCAGGGCCACCGCCTCCAGCTCCTGTACACCTGGGGGCAATTGCAGGCAATCAAGCCAGAGTGATATAAACCTCATGCTGACGTTCATTCACCGCCAGTTCGTCATCAACCCATTTTCTGGATTCACCTTGGCTCGAACTTTTGGCTCACGCTCTACCCTCAGACTCAGGATATCAAGAAATCACTCTGTGCCTCACCTGCCTGCCCTCCTGCCATCCGACTCCATCTGAAACCCCCGGATCTCAGGTCAGCCTTTCCACGCCACTCAGATTCCCCGGATTCTCGTCACCCCCCTCTCAACGCTCTGTTTCTCCTCCTGCAATGTGACTGTTTCCTGCCCAGCTCCAGTCTGCATCTCAGGCCCCGTTCCCTCTCTCTAGTTCTGCATTCCCCTAGCCACGTTACCCAAGCCACGCCACGTCAAGCTCTACGCTTTATTTGCTTTTGTCCTTGCCATGTTTCCAAAGTTAAGCCTAACCAATAAAATACTGTTAAAACTACTTGCTGTCTCTGTTCTGGGTTTCTGCGCCTGAGTCCAGTTTTAGTACAGACCATTCGGTCCCGTGACAAATATTGAGAAAGGGTGTCTCAGATTTTGCATCACTGTTGCACAGCCCGTTCAAAACGTGCTTACTTGGAGCCCGGCGGCAGGTCGAGGGTATTCCTTCTCAGTGAGCGTAGTCAATCTAAGCTTTTCAGATTTTTGCTTTCAGAGGTTTATTTATAAACTGTATTATCTGTACGGGTGAAATAACTAGCTTGTTTTCACTCGCAGGGTGTCAAATACTGCTGTTTTGTCAAAGCCAATGGCATCTCGCAGTTATGCATAAGGTTTTCCTTTGGTGTATGTGCTGTCACTCACTGTTATGGATGCTTATAAAGTACATGCTTATGGCGTCACACTGAGCACCCTTAAAGGGGACTCATAACTCCACATTTTTATACTTGATTGAGTTACAGTTAAGAATAATCCTTATTTGTCTTATATTAGGCTTTGATGCAAGCCCTCAGTTCACTAATTTACTGGAAGAAATTATTTAAGCTCCTCTCCTTGTAAGATCATCCTGCTTTTTCTTCTAATTGGTTGACCCTCTTAAAAATAACAGGTGGGTGGTGCTTCTTGTGCCCATAGACAGAGCCCTGTACCTGAGATGGCATACTATATATATCTTATCGGCACCATACAGACACAAGAGAAGAAAAATACTAGAAACTGAAGATTTAGAGTAGTGAGCCTGAACCTTTGGCTCACTGGGCTTACTTGTATATACGCTGACCTTATTATTTATTATTATTATTATTGTTGTTATTATTATTATTTATTATAACTTTGCCTCCCTCTAATAGAAATCAAGGGAAAGTGTCATATGTTAAGCATAACATTTAAAATATGTAGGACTATTGTTGTGAAGATGGTGTTTTAGTCCATACCAGGATCCCCTCCTGTAGTCTGTGTGATGGGTGCAAAATAGAGCAAGAACTGCCAACATAGTGATAAACACTTAGCACAAGTATTTTCCAAAGCATATTAGTAATTTTAAGTAGTGGAGCCACTGAATTTATTTGGTTGCTAGAAACTTCAATGTTATTGATTAGAAAAATTTGTATGTAGGCCTCCTATTTCCCACTTGGTAAGGAAAACAAGTTGCCTAGCGACCACTACTATGCAATTAACACTGGCGTTGGCTCCACCTCTGAAAATGTTTAGTATGATGTGGTGGATGGCAAATTTTATGCTTTTTTTATCTTCATCTGAGCAATCTCTGCACCTGTCGCCCAGACTATTAATCCAACCACACATTCAGTTTTTCAGTTCAGTTTTACTTATATAGCACCAATTCATCACAACAGCTGCATCAAGGTGCTTGATAAGGTAAAGACCCTACAATATTAAAAAGAAAACTTGTTGTGGCTGTTGACTCAACCTATGCGGACACTACACGCATCTGACAGAATGACAGCATTTGACACACTAGGATGAGACATTTAGAGACTCCTTTGTTTATTGGTGAGATATACTCATCTGACTATTTTCTGTCGTTTTACTGCCATTCAACATAAAATACTCTCATATCACCCTGAATGTAGTTTCGTCTCAAACACAATAAAAATACATTTAATTAACAGATTTTTTTATGCTAAACAGCATCCATTAAAAGCTTTAACCTCTATATAGTGCTATGAAGCTGTCTTGGGAAAGCTGCTGTGAGAATGGAGGGGACCTGCTTCAGCTGGCTTAAGTGTTTTTCAGTGAGGCTTAACTAATGCAAGCGTTAAATAACTCTGGTGTCATCCTCTGCAGGGAATCAGTGGATCATTTAGGACACCTATAGTTAGTCTCCTATAACCACTTTGAATCCACAATATATGAATAATTTCAGCTCATTCAGAGAGTTTAGTCACATTATAAATTGCAACTGATGACCTGTGAATGCGTAAAAAAGATTTATTGAAGATAATTCAGCTTTAAAGTAAAGTAATGTAAAGTTATGATATACAGTAAGTCTAACAGACTCAAGGACCTTTTATGTCCTATTCAAACAGCTCTCCATAATCTTCCTCTAGGATATTTTGTTCTCCTTGAACATATGAATCTTAAGTTGCACTCCCCTTAAATAGCTGTTCTTCAATCTCTGCCTCTCTTTCTGACTTAAGTTGTCCCTCCAAAATTAAAGTCTCAAAGAATGCGTATTATTATGCAAGGTTATGGCTGCCTGAGTAATTTGGAAAGCAAAAAAATGAGCACCGAAACCAAAGGAAAAAAAAAGAGAACTGCATATGGATGAAGAAATGGAAAGTGAAAGGCTTATTAAATGCATAATTTAACACTGATGTTTGTAATTTGGTCTACATCGTCATTTGAAAGTAAGAGCTTACTGTAATTTTTCTGTCATTTAAATTCTGTCTTTTTTTTTTTTTTTGGTAAATATATTGATTACTTCATATGTCACACATGTGAAGTACAAATCCTAGTGTGAGCATACATAGTTCAGGGACTCATAAGGTGACCTCTCTCTACTCTGACCTTGCTCCGTAAATCCCTGCATGAAGCTTTTCTCTCTCACAAAGTACAGCTTGTTGACAGCTATGGCTACAAAAGAACAAATGGGATTGTCATTGCCTATAGGAACGCACAGCTGCCACTGTTTTGCTCTCATTTTTGATTTCCTTCCCCCTCTCCCTTTCTTGTCAGCTGGGGACAGTGAAAAAAAATCACTGGGTGGAAGAGGGGAGGAAGAACCTTAGGGTAGGCTTTTCAGAAGAGCAACACCCTCCGCAGGGTTATTGATATATAGTTTGGACCCCTTTTCATGACACGGAAAAATACTGGAACACCTCTTACAATAATTTTTCAACACAACCTACATGTTAATGGAACAACACAGCCCATTAGGAGTAGAAAGAATTGCCAAATACTCCTTATTTTGTAGCTAAGCAATGCTAAATGGATATTCACTACAGCATAACATATAGCATATTTGTAGTAAACATGCATTATATAGCAAGTTAATTCTACATGATCGGTCTGTTGTGCTACGGAATAAAGAGAGGCAAGTGCTGGCTAGTGAAAAAGATTAGAATCACTGTGTATGAAGATCCACATCTGCTGGCGTAGAAAATAGAAACCTTAATTTCAAGACCGTTAGTGAAAGCAAGACTGATACTTCCATTTGCAGTGATTTATATTTGGTGACATAATTCTCCCACACCCTTCCACGTGCATACATGGAGAGCTGGAGGCAGGCAGAGCTGCAAGAAGACCGAAAAGAGCAGGCGTCACTGACAGATATGACACTGATTAGGTCTGATACGGGAGGAAGTGAGGACCTACAGGTTGCAAAGGGGGTTGCAGATGTGCAGCAACTGTCAGCGAGCTAAAGCATCTTAAAAAGCATGCCCTATTTGTCAACTGGAAGTGCAGAGGGGTTTCCTTTGAGCCATCAGCTGATGTAGCCTGGGACTGAGATCGTCTGATCTGCTTGCACTACAGCTGAGCTTAACTTTGTGGCCTTCCCAAACTAAAGCTATGCTTAATTATAGATTTAGGGCATGGAAAAAAGGAAAAGATTTGCTCTTCATTTTTCAAACCTCCTAACCCTCATCAGAGTGGCAAAACATATTATCCTCCCCTCTAATAACACAAAACATCTGTGGAGTTTTGCCGCTGCGGCATCCCTCAGTCAAATTGTCAGTCAGAGCTCATTAGCATCAGTAAGTTTATTAATGTTCTGCCTACAGGGCCTAATGAGTTAATCAGCTGGCATGTTTTCCCATGGGTTGGAATTCTTTATGGCTCTGAACCACTTTTACCCCTCACGGTGTCTCAGTGCCTCCTCAGGGCTCTGCAGCTACCACTAAGGTTTCAAGTGACAACATCTCTGTCACTCTCTTCCTCCTTCCTTGTTCTGCTTGTTAAGGGGGGGCATGGCAGCGGTACAAAGTAAAAGTGTTGGTTTGGCATGAGGGGGATAAGGCGGTGGTAGTGGTGGGGGGTGGGGGTGGCGGAGGTCATAAAAAGGGATGGAAGAGTTGGAAATGCAGGCAGAGCCACTGCCAAGCAGGGACGAAGACGCTTTCAGAGGAATCGCTGTAAACAGACACAGTCATGCCTGAGCCCCAGAAGCCAGGTAAGCTGGTCCATCCTGTGAGATTAGAACAGAAAAAAAACTCATTGAGAAAACAAAACAGAAATGAAAGCTTGTGATTCTGTGCAAGGTGCAGATGTGTGGGAGGAAAAGAAAAAACAAGTCACTTCTAACTCCTAATTTTAACCCTTAGTGTTTATTCTTGATGAAATTATGTTTTCAATCACAATAAATCAGGACTTTTATAAAGTCATTGGTAATGTATTACCTAATATAGACTACAATTTATTAGTGGGCATGCAAATTAAAGCTGTTTAATAATCTGTGGCATGAGTGTTAGGTTTATAGGTGCATGCCTTTATTCGGTGTCACTGTGCTGCTTTCTCTTTCCCAAACAACTGTCCTGAGGTATAGTATGAAACTGCAATTGAGTTCAATGAAAGCTAACCCAGCTGTTTTAATAAATAAAGCATTTCATTAACAAATATTTAAAATATTTTCAAAGTGAAAGTTGTTTTTCGTAAATGTTGGTAGTCAAAAATGAAATGATCCAAAGTTATGGATAAAGAAAAATATATTCTTTTTAGCTGCTGGAAAAGGATGATTGAACTTGTATTTTCTTATAGGGAAAGTGTGTTGTATACATGATGTTTAATTTAGCTAAAGAAAGCAAGAGGGTAAAAGTTGGCAAACTTATAGTGACGTCTGATGTGAGGTTCATAGTTATAACTGATGGAAATGCACGTCATATGCAGTTATCCTAAGTGACTATGTTTTATTACAGAGACAGAGTGCATACGCTTTGTTTTTACACTAAATCCAGTGTCATATAATTATGCAAAATGCCAAACATTTTATAAACATTTTATATACACTGAAGTTATTTAATTAAAAGAAAAACAGAGGCTGTAAATGGCAGTAAATGCCTTCTTTTATTACTGATAATAAGCCCTTTCATTGCACCATAAACTGGAAGTATGTGGTTCCAGCAGAGCAGGATAATCTTCCCATGCATGTGGCATAACATTTGGTAATCTCAGCGCTGAAACATTGCCACAGCACTGTGATGTAGTGTATGTTGTAATGTTTCTATCAGTCACAGGGTCTGAAATATGCTCCACCGCCTTTGTCAGCAACAACCTCAAACTGTAAATCATCTTGCAGCTCGAAGCGGGAGAAATGAGAACATGCATGAGGGAAGGAGTGAAGGAGGGCAAGAGGGAAGAAAGAGGTAACAGATAAAAGTGGAGAGATGAGGGGAATGATTTGTTAGAGGGACCTCTGTCAAGTCAGGTGTAACTACCTTGCCGTCGTATCTCTGCACCTCAGACACCTTATCTATCTGACCCTGATTGCCTCCCTCATTCTATTACATTGTCTCCTCTGCTGGCATCAATCTCCCCATTCGCCAATCTGCATGAAGTTCACCATATCACTGCTGTTATGTAAAAGTCAGAACTCCCATTTTCTCAGATATATAATTCCGATATCTGTTTTACTCACTGAGCTCTTTCAAAGTCATGTGGATCGGACCAAAAAAGGCGTTTTGCTGAATGCGACATGCGTCTGCAAAAGTCCGTATTTAGAAACGCACGTCAGTGTTGATGCATGATGAAATGATCAAATGCATCTGATGCACTGAAATCTGTCCCCTTCAGTGTACTTTATACCCTTTCCCTTTTTATTCTCCCATCAAGCAGTAATTCCATCCCTGCATCCAATGTGTCTCCAGGCCAGCGTCCTGACATCACACATATTATGTTCCTAACACCACATTACAGCCTTCACCCAGTCTCCTCTTGTTCTTGTGTTTCCACCCATCCCAAATTATTGCCCCGCTCATGAACTTCATCACACTTCCTCAGCTTTGGAGCCCCTCTGCCCCTGTCGATCAGCTGGTTACAGCTCATGTACTCCTCCAGTGGCGTCAGTTAAAGCTGCTTGGGGCTTCAGAAGACTTGGTGATCTGGAAGAAGCACGCATCCCAATAAACAGCCACAAGAATAGTTCTCAAGTGTAAAAGCGATGGTTGTGTTCTTGTGAATCCACAAAAGGAAAGGCGCCTCTAGAGAGGGAGGGGAAACACACTTGGTTGGACCCTGGTGACCCATATAAGACACGTGAAAAGAGCCCAGTAGGGTCATAGTTTTCATATTAATCATGGATTGTTATGTCTCATGAACCAGTGGGCTCTTTGGAATGAGCCAGTCACAGAATAATTAGACCTTGTGCACCAGAGTTGATGGTAATAGTTGCAGGGTGCAGGGTGGCAGTTTGCTGGCGCTGCTCCACTGCTGAGCACGTGTAGACATAACAACACAATTTTTAATTACCAGTAACGCTGCCAGAGGCCACCATCTCTACCCAAACACTCCCTCCCCTGTTAGCATACGATGGAGTGCTTGATAAAAACAGACTTTGAATCTGGCTTAGATTCATCTAAAGGGGAGACCTAGACTGATATCTGCATTCATCCACTGCATCAAGTTCTTGAATATCTTAAGTAGGAGTAACTATACTTTTTTTTCCAGTGAGCACATCGAACTGCTCGGCTCCTACTCTAATTGGTTTAGTAGGACCTCTTCAGACTTGTCTGTTAGACAGTATGATAATGCTCAGACAAATGAAAACAGCTATCACTACTGTGCATTTTCAACGGCTACTTAAGAGTGTTTTGGACTCTTTGATGATTGCGTGTTAATTGTCCGCTGATGCCAGCTTTTTTTACTCTCATAGACTGGATATAAAAGCTAAGAAGACCAACTGTCAGTTTGAGGACTTTTGTTTTGAAGGATGGACTGTGCCATCCTGGTTTTTTGGAGCCAGCAGTAGCTAAAAAAAGAAAATACAGTCTAATTTTGCATTTAATTCTCGCTAGTGCTTCAGTGAGTGCTTTGCAAAGACATTGATACTTGATAAGTTGAGCATTAGAATGCCACTGATAAAAAAAACAAAAAACTGCACATCAAGCCAAGTTTTTGTCAAATAATGAATAGAATTAAATTAAATATAGACCAAGAGGCAGAGACACTGCAAATGCTGTTAAGCTGTCAAGTTTAGTGACTGAAAGCAGGTGAAAAGTAGCAGAAAGCTAGTGGCTAAAGACACCGATGTCAGCATCAACCTGTTCCAGTCAAAAAAGCCATGCCACAATAACTTAATACAATTTAAACTAAAGATTTAGATGGAAATTTGCCTCTGAATTAGAGATCAAGATGTTTTTGTACCAACCTGTAAAAATGTTTATCTCTGCTGTGAAGTCAGGCATTATACTATATTACAGAAATCAGGTGGGACAGACTCACTTTTGAGGCCAGCATCAAGTGGCTGTGGAGCCACAATTTCTGCAACTTCTGGCTTCATTTATCAGCCAGGAGGTTGCCACTTAGCCTGAGAGTGGGCTGGATGTGTTTTTTGAGGATCTAGTCTTTATTTTTAGTAAATCTCGTGGGACCAGCCTAAAAATGTTTGTAAAACTTTGTGTGACTAATGAGAATAAATAGATAGAATAGAAACTCCAAAACGATTAATAAATTTTAGTTTGTTTCATTTTTTCCTTTTTATTTGATTATCGAGCCACTACACTGCTGCAGGCCTGTCCTCCATTGAGACTTTATGTCACCTTTTTGAACCATTAAATTATTTTTCAGTTACTTATTTTGTTTCAAAATGCAGAAATTTTATCTGATTTCAGAGAGAGAGGATATCCTTAGTATGGTCACACAGCTCTGGCTGTGAGGACAGAAGCCCAAACCACCAGCTGTTCAAATCTTACATTTACAAGAAGCATCCACTCAGAAAAAAGGTAGCTTAAAGAGCAGGCTAAAGGAAATAAAATGGCTTTTTTCACACGGGTGGATGAAGTGAGAGGCTACACCAAGGCCAGGTATAAGATAAATAAGGATCAATTTGAACTCTGAATCATGCTACTCCAGCAGAATCCAAGAATAAAAAGATAATCGAGAAAGACTCTGCTTTCTCCAAAGGATGAATTAAGATGTGCAACTGAATTCTTTTGATCTAAACATGGATCTGTCTTAGTGATAGACAACTGGACCAATCATATATCTGTGTGTAAAACTGGCCCCAGAGAATGTCTTCTTGTTTTTACAGTTGTTTAGGAGAAGGTTAAACTTCCTGTCTTCCCGTGTCTATTATGTCACTCCCCCACTCTTCAGCCCCCAAAACCACGCGTCTCACAACGGGTCGAGTGTAGCATTACTTCATACCAAGGCTATCATCAAGTTCCCACAGGTATGCGCCCGCTGCTTGATGGATTACAGACAGATGCAGAGTCAAGCAACTGTGCCATGAGGTCCTACAAAAAGAGTGCGAAAAGTTAAGTGATCCCCTGAAATATCATTAACAAAGGCTCTTGGAGCGCAGCCCAAGCAGTGTGATGCGCAGTGGATACACACCCAGAATGTATTCCTTTTTCTAAAAGCTTCCTCTGTGATCACAGAGAGGCCTTAGCCTATTTGGAGCACAGGCTGGTGTTGATGTGAGCTGCAAGACAAAAGGAAATAAATGGAAAGCTGAAGTGGATGACAGCTTAATATGGTATTTAAAGCTGCCTTTGTTTACAGATTCCTCATGTCTAAATTAGAATTGCATTTAGCAATTGTTTTCTTATGTTGAGAGCGCTTTGTTCACACAATGACAATTCATTGAAATTGTCAGGAAAGTTTACAGCACTGCTATAAAATCTAATCTTCAGTTTCACACCCATTTTTCAAACCGATTACCAAATCCTTCCCTTTCTGCTCTCGAGTTCTTCCATAAATCTTCATCCTCACGTGTGGCAAGGAGCGATGAGGAAGTGGGGGGAGAGAGACATGACTGGTGGAATCCAAACAAGTCATAATTCTTATCATCATCATTAAAATTCAGTATTATATACAACCACCCAGTCTCTTGTGTTCCCTCCACAAGCTTGTGCGTCTAATTCCTCGGTCCTTGGCCACGACAGGCTTAATGCAGGACCGCTGCAGAATGCGTACAAACGGAATAACACGGTAATGTCAGCACCGTCGGAGCTTTATCAACTTCTCTCAGTGGGAGAAACATTATTAGTGACCTTTTTCTTTATAGTAAAGTCTCTATAGAGCACAGAGCTTGCTTTTGAGATCAAGATGAAATACTGAAAAGAATGGGAAGAAAGTATATCATTTCATCCCTTCAGCTGTAATAAATCAACACATAAATCACACACAGGTTCTCTAAAGGGATGACAGCACAACAATCTCGGGACCAAATCTCTCATCAAAGCACAGATTGAGGAAGGTTTGTTGTTGTACACAGTGTAAGGCTACAACTAATACCACCGCTTTCCTCGATCCATTGATTAACTGTCTAAGGTGACGCCTTCAAATTGCTTGTTTTGTCCCACTTGCACTCAGTTTACTATCACAGAAGAACATTTGAGAGGCTAGTGGCAGCAAATGTTAAAGTTAATGGAGAGATTATCGCATATATTTTCCGACTGCTCAGCTGAGCTTCGTTCAGATTGTAGATTTTATGTAAACTGTGACCTTCTTAAAAAAGGAGGGCAATAATGATTAAAATGGTTCAAACCTAGACACAGTCTGGAGGAGCATATGTTCAACCATTTTCTTCTAAATCTTCTTCAAAGCACCTTTCACAACTTTTGAAAAAGGTTCATAAGAAAAAAAATCCCTTAAAATATTAAATGGTCTTTTTTTTCCCTCCAAAAAGCTAAAACCAAGCAGCCAAAAACAAAAAGTAGGTCATCCATATTTGCTGTTTATTTCCTGGTTGTGTCAGTACAGTTAAAACTGCGAGTTCCTATTTACCAGGCAGAATAACTCCCTTTCTGAGGCTTTCATTTTACAGATGAGTGGAAACAAGAGAATGACATTTGATCAATACAGATTTTTTGAGTTTTAAAGTAATATTTTTTCTTATATTTACAGTTATTTTGGTCAACAGTTCAGACAAAAAGAAGAAAAAGATCAATAAAATCTTCATAACTGCATGTTTTTTATTTTAAAACTGTGTCAAAAATTGATTTCATGGAAAGCTGCGCTGTGATGTGCGGTTATTATTTTTGATACTGACAGTGACTTGAATTACTGGAACATCTGCTCTTTGATGTTTTACACCATCCATTACTACCTGCATGTCAAGCAACTATTTAATTGCTACTCAGGATTTATCCATTTACCTTCTCCTCCTACATGGAGTGACAGTCTATTCAGTACGTGATACAGCTGTAAAGATCATCAAGACTGTCAAATTAGCTTGGCAAATGATTGAGTGATCAGGAGGGCAGAGGCTTAAGCGTACCCAGATTCTGTTGACAGCTTCGCTCTCCATCCTCATCATAAAATGGTGAAACTGCATCAGTCACGCTCTGCTCCCAGTGTGGATGCCAGCCAAGTGCCAATAATACCATTGATACTCATACATGGAGTCTGTTTATAAATAGACTGCTTTAATATTAATCTTCTTTTTATTTCTCCCCTGCCAATACACTGCATTTTTATATATATAAAAATCTGAATATTGTGGAAATACAAAAACACTTTCGGTCACACCGTCATGCAATTTAAGGAAAGTGTAGCAACAGCAGCAGCTTGGCCACATGTGATTACTGCGTATAATAATGGAGTGAGTTGCTTTTATATTGCGATTAAGGTGCTTTATAAGCATTGAGGGATTCCCCGTTGAATAGCGTTCAAAATACGCGTAAGAATTGGAGCGGATTGGACTTTCAGTTACTGAAAACATCACTCAGTCAGAAGCAGAGCTGCTCCAAGAGCAGAAGCAGGCTGACTGGTTGAGTTAAATCTGACTAATTCAAAAAGAACACTCTCAGCTCTGAGGTTCATGATTAAATTACTTCCCGAATCATATTTATTTATTAGAACTGTTAAAAGTGTATGGCTAAATTCCACTTTTTGGGGTCAACTTACAAAAAAATGTGAAGTGTTATGAAATGTGGAGTCCTACACTTCTCTTTTTCCATCTTGCAGATGTCAAACCCCACATATCCACTCTCTTTAAGCAAACGTAGCCCGCTGGCGTTACGTTGAAACAAACGTACACCCCTTGATTCAGTAGCTTGTAAAACCAACTTTAGCATCAAAAACTTGAAAGAAGTGTTTTCGGTATGACTTTATCGGTCTCTCACATCATTGTGGAGGAATTTTGGCCTATTCTTCTTTAAAACATTGCTTTAGTTCACAGAGGTTTGCAGGCATTCATTTATGCACAGCTCTCTTAAGGTTCACCCACCTTAATGAGTTCGTGTTTGACGAATGACTGCAAGGTGCCCAGGTCCTGTGGCTGCAAAACAAGCCTTCCACCTCTGTGCTTGACAGTTGGTATGAAGTGTTTGTACTGATATTCTCTGTTGGTGCTGTACATCTAAACTTTGGTCTCATTTGTCCAAAGGAGATTATTCCAGAAGTCTTCTGGTGTGTTTAGATGTAACTTTGCAAACTTAAGCTGTGGTATTATTGTCTTTTTTGGGGGAGAGGAGGGTTTCTGTTGGCTCCCCTTTTAAAAGAGCCATACTTGTTCAGACCTGTAATGTCTCAGGTGTAGCTCTTGGGTTTTTTGAAGTTTCTCTAATGCTTGAATGGTCTCATTTTTGGGTCAGTTTGATGGGACGTTCACTCCTAGGATGGTTGTGGTAGTGTATTAACACACACCTCATGTGTCTCCAGATCAACAAAGCACCAAAACTTCTGCTTCTGGAGGTGCTCACACTAGCTTCTAATCTGTTGATCATCTGTCTCTGACTAGCAGCACCTGGCTGCTACTTACTCCTACTAACTTGCTTGATCGTGTGGAAGCAGCAAAGGCGTAATTATTATTATTATTTTTTTACAAGAAGCATAAAGTCCTTAAAAAAAACTACCTTTTTGACTTGACTGTATTTGAGATGCACTGAGTTGCTCAGTCTTTATTTACATACATTTGAGGTCTATGCTATTCAAATTAGGGGTTTCCAAATTGTCTTGATACTCCTGGAAACACCAAAAAACAATTTTTAATTTTGTTGTTGGTGACCTAAAATACAGACAGATTCATTAAATCACGTTTTGAAAATGTTTCAATGTGATATGAATGTAATCCATATTTTCAGAAAAGCAATTGTTGATTTGCAGTTAAAATCTGAGATCAGACAGGCTATGTGAGGCATTTGTCCAGCCTAGAGTTTGTACAGTCACAGTAGCAGAGCAATTGTCAATAGTCTGTCACAGTAGTGTGTAGTGGCATGCCCATTAAGTACACGATGCTACTAAGTGGACTGACCTGTATCATTCAAAAGTTCCCTTGTGGGCATGTACCAAAATCCTCTCACGCCTTTTCTTCTGTTTACGTTAAGCTGAATTTTTTTTTTTTTTTTACACAATTCTAAGATCATAAAGTTGATTCTGTGTCTTTGTGGAAAATAATCTTAATCAATAAGTTATCTTAGATAGAACTATTTTTTTCAATGTAAGCACAGACACACATATGAGACAGTTTGATGTTGTGCAGCCCGTTAGGAGGCACAGATGTTATTTTTCTTGCATGATTAAGATCCGCGCTCTTTGGGGTTTTCTCTTCGGTCTGATTTCCAGAATCACCATCTGCTGACAAATGAACTTTTGGCATCTTAAAGAAATATTATGTCTCATGAATGACACAAGTACTACAAATGTGTAACAGGAGAAAGATCCTGTTTTTAAGCCCTGGTCTTCATGCTGTTTTGCCTCTGGAGCAAGTCTGACTCCAAAAAGTAAAAAAATGCTCGGCGGATCTGTTACCTACATCGAACAAACACACACAGCAACATGAGCTTATAGTTTCACCTGACACACTTATCCAGAGTGCAGGGATATGACAGGGATGATGTGCAAAACGGTGCCAGTATGCATTAACAAAGTATGAGAAGCGGGACTGTGTTACCACCAATTGGCATTATACTCAGCTGGAGAGGAGGCCACACTAGCCCCACTTTCTAGTTAACATGTCTGCTGGTGCAATAGCTTACGATTATAGACATGCTTAATGTATTCAGCAGTACTCCAACATCAAGCGTCAGCAGAAACAAAACCATGTAATGGGTACCTTTTTGAGCTACAGCAGCATCTGATATATCAGTCACTGAGTTTAAAGGAGACAGCTGTTCAGTATCTAGCATCAAAACACACATTCTTATGAGGAATCTATGCCCTTTTTGGCTTTGTTCAGTGATGAGAAAGATTTCAAGATTCAAATGTTTGTCTTGGCCTGACTCCTTTGGCTTAACTGCCTGAATAAGCAGGAGGCGCACGCAGCAAAGGAAGGCAGGGAAATGTCAAGAGAGATTAACGAAGCACATTCCACAGAGGTTACCCTTCAAAAGCAAAACGGGAGGAGAGAGCGCGAGAGGCGGACGGAGCGAGAGAGAGAGAGTGCGCAAGAGCGAGAGAGGCTGTCGAGGATCAGCACAGAATTAATCTACTTATTGTTTTCAGATTTATGAAGAGAAACTAATATTTTTTAAGGCTAATTGCGATACGGCCCAGAAAACTCATAAGTTGCTGGTTCTTATTGTATTTTGTAATGCGTATGATTTGTAATGATTATAACATTACAGAGGAAATAGTAATATAACTGATCTCTGGAATATAAATGTTTTTTAAACTGTCTCCAGTGCTGCGTGTTTCACTTGCGCTACAGAGAACACAAGCACTAAGCCGAGTGTTTTCCTTAGTGCTGAGCAGATCAATACCTAAAGTTTGAACTCGACCATGGCAAAGTCTTGTCTTGAGGTCAGTGTCAATAGGATTGATTAAAAAAAAACAAACAAAGAAGCTCTAGCTTGCAGTAGCCTTATTCTGTATAAATGCTTTTCTGAGGCATGTGCAAAGGCCTCACCTCATTGGGTAAAAGGAGTGGCAGATTTATTATTTTTCTAATTATTTTATCTTGGTTTTACTCCGTGTAGGATCAAAAACACACACCTCCGTGGCTCAGTAGAGAAACAAACACCACTGAATATCTGATAACAAGTTCATTCAGGATCACTGTAGTCGAAATAAAATTGACATTTCCTTGTAGTAATTTATATTTGATGGTGTGTCTCTGCTCTGGGGGAACTTCTCTGGCCTTAAATGGAAAGGTCGAGACAGGGAAAGCAGCAGCTAGATCCCCATACAGAACAGAGCAGGCATCAAAGACCACAAATATGACAGTGATAAAGTTAGATACAACACGACAAAAAGAGATGAGCTAGAGGTGAACTCCAAAGCTGCTTGCAAGTAAACAGCAGCCACGGGAATGCTAAAGTAGCTGAAATAGGCTTGAATTTATAAGACTTGCCAATTGGATAAACAAATGGGCATTGACTAATTCTTCTTGAATTGGGTCATTAGAACATAGATTTGGTTTGCCAGCCCAAATGGTGCTGATTTGGTTCAATCTCACTGCTCTTGCAGGGACTTGTACCTGCAGGTAAAAAAAAAGCAGAGCTAACAAAGTGATCCTGGACTTTTTTTTGCTGGCAAAAAAAATGTTATTACCTCTGGTTAAGGGAACTTGTTTTCAGGATGTAAAAAACGCTGATGTCAGATTTTGCAGCCATCACAGACACAATGTCCTTTGGCATTGATGCCTTACGCATCGGCCACAGCAACACTGCGTGACAAAAGACAGAACTACAGAGCCTGAGGAAGGAGGTTGGAGGGGTGGTGATGGAGTAAGTCACAAGTTACCTTTAGTTTGTGTGTTTCACCTCAAATCGGTTTGTTTTCTCTCACTCAGTTTATTCTTTTTCACATGCTTTTTATTTTTGCCTAAGAGTTAAGCACCAGTACCGACTTGAATAGGTTTAGGAAAATATTGTGGTTTGAATTAAAACGCGCCTCTTCATCGCATTAGCTGTGAAAGCTGAAGCATGACGCTCAACCAGTTGTGCTCAAATATGAGGCAAACCGGTTTTTCTCAGTGTTAATATGTCAGGATTTTGGTAGTAAAAGAACTTTCTATTATTGTGACATCAAGGCAGCTATGCCAAAGGACACATTGATCTTACAAAACAGAAATATTTGCAGGCTGGTTGAAAAAAATGTACAAGAGCTAAATCTAATTTATAACTGGTTCAAAAACCAAATTAGGACACTAAACTGCTTTAAAGTGCACGAAGATGAGTAAAATATCTAAAACATATTTTATGTGGATTATTACATGCTATGTGGTGAAAGATTATATTCTAAGCACTCTGAAAACTCAGGTATGCATACGTCTTTTAGTATCTGTGGTCAGATAGAAAATCCCCTACCCAGGCGCTCAGCTGAAAAACCCCCCCTATGTCTTGACTTCAGTTTTATGACTTAATCAGTTTTTAGCCACAGTCATGAGGTGTTAAAGTCCTCGAGATGTTAAAATGATATAAGTGATAAGCTTTTGGTCTATAATTATGGATGCACTGTGCATCAAACGATGAGTGTATTTAAAGAAAGTATTGGCAGTGGCAGGGTCAGCGAAAACTGAGTAAATCCTCTTTCAACACGCATCTCACATGGTATTTGTTAAATATAAACCATGTAGCCTATATCTCATCTCCTCCACCGCAGAACCCAATCCTTGAGCTGCTTGACCCCAGTTGGTCTGGCTCATTGTTCTTCTCTCTCCCAGTTCTAGTTTCTGCCTCTCTGCTCAGCCCTTTACTTCAGAGGAGAGTGGAATCAGATTAAAGTAGGACAAAGAAATGGTGGGCCAGAAAAGTGCTGAGAGTGGGGATTTGCATTAAGTGAAAAGTAAGATGGAATGGAGACCGCAAGAGACATTATCCATTTAACAGATACCTGGAAGACAGGGAAGCAGACGGCTGTTGAGTGAAATTATCTAGGCCAGAGAGGACTGTCGATGAAGCGTGGATGGTAATGAGAGCGCAGATGGATCCTCACAGATAGAGCCTTCATCAGCCGTGCATTACCTTCAGCATAAGCAGGGAGGGTTCAAGGGTTAGAGTGATCCTGGTTGCGACTTAGCGGCTTGCTCACAGCTTT
Organism: Etia nguti; assembly: GCA_015106755.1. Lineage (NCBI taxonomy): Eukaryota > Metazoa > Chordata > Actinopteri > Cichliformes > Cichlidae > Etia > Etia nguti. The sequence continues at coordinate 3,303 of VUQG01019414.1, read as the reverse complement.
CTCAGAGCTGGACAGAGAGACCTGCAGTAGAAGAAGTGCCACCGGCGTGGGCTGAAGGAGAAACGGGTCACTTATGGATAATTATAAAAGGATAAAATCATTTGTTAAAAGCTGCACTAGGCAAGATTAAAAAAAATAAATAAAAATAGACCCATCTTATCAGCTTCAATCACAAAGTGGAGCTACAATAGAGAACTACGTCACTAACCTTGACTAACTGAGATGCTGTAGATTTCCTCTATCTGCCCATTTCAAATATGAGTGTGGTGTGGGGAAGTAAAGCTATTTTTTAAGATTACATTTCAGACAGAATTTAGCTTCAGGGACAGATTGTAGGTGTGTCATAGGATTTACCTCTTGGACCTCTTGATCCTGATGAAAAACATCTAGATTATCACTGATATGCCTTGAATGTCCTGGATCTGAATTATATCACTTGAATTTGAAATAATGTTACAGAAATCTAAAGAAAAAGCGAGAACGTTCCCCCTGCTGAATTCTGCTCTTCCTGCCTATCACACCCCTATTTACTCCGTTTTCTCACCTGATATGGTCTGAAAAGTCTTGCCAATGGCCAGAGTTCTCCATTGTGGGCTAGATTTTCTAAGCCCGGAAAAAAAAACCTCAGAGGTTATTATAGATATTTTTGTCCAGTGATGCCAAAAATATGTTGCCTAGCTCAGCTTTAACGTGTAATCAAATAATGTTGCAGCTGGTAAATGTGGTGCCAATTTCAACTGAGTTACACAGTTATGGGTAGCTTAATCTGTAGGCCTAATAATATGTCATCTGAAAGGTCATTACAGCAAAGCCTTAAACACCAGAGCTTTCATGTGTTTCCCAGCTTGATTCTGGATGTCGTGTTCACTATTCCCTGTCGTCAGCAGGCCTGATTTCTTTTTGAGCTTGGCATCAGAACCCCCCCCCAAAAAACCAAAACAAAAATAAAATAAAAACTGAAAATGGATGCTGGGTAGTTTTCTACAAAGTGAGCATCATCTCTTCCAGACTGGGCTGCTGCTCGTGGAAATGTTTTATTTGCTTGAGAGTTAAAAAGTATTTTTACATACTATTTTTAGCTTCTGACTTTCAAAGCCAGACTAAGTTCTAATATTTGTTTCTTATTTGTGTTGTTTTAATATATTTTATTGTTTTTTTATTTTATTTATTTTTTTTTTACTGTACAGCACTTTGGTCATGTGTTTTTCTTTTAAAGCTGCTCACAGATAAATTAACTTGACTCGGGGCATCAAATCGTTTCCACAGTATGTTGTAATGTTTAATATATTAATACCCTGCAAAGTAAAAATTTGTTAACTTTCATAAAACTCTACTGGAGAGATAATATTTACCTGCTCAGTGTTGTATTTTATTAACCTGTGTATGTAAATGGATTTAGTTATCTTTCACTCCTTGAAACATCTTAAGAAATATCAGATTACCATTAAAGAATCTGCTGAATTTCCAACTTTTTAATCATTATAAAAAAATTATTTTGTCTTTTACTTTGACTTATGTCAGAAAAGAAAAGAAGAGAAAAGACAAGAAAAAAAAGCTCTACGGTGATTTAATGTTAGCTAATGCTCTATCTTGGTTTTCCAACACACTGAAGTAAGATGGTGTCCATTGCAAACCTGCTCAGTATCAGCTCTTTGGCATCAGTGTGAGTATTTTATGCCTCAGGGGGTGTGCCAAAAATAATTCACTTACTTATCCAAAGGATTGCCGAGGTACGCCCGCGAATTACTTGGCTCTCTGAATGAATAGATCGGCTTGTCGAGTGGGAGACCCGTCTGGTAGAGCGATAAGAAAGAGATCCTGCTGGCCTCTTAGCACTCAAAGCCTCTCATTTTCAACATATTAACAAATGAGTACAAATGCGGCCGGCCTCATAAACAGCAGAGAAGGAGTATTGTGTTGAGAGAAAGATTGTCTCGCCGCTGTTTGACATTTCACTTCTTGGAAACAGAAGCACTCTGTGTGTCTTTTACACTTCACATGCTGTCTGTTTTTTCACGTTTATTGCCACTTGCAGCTGCGAGTGTAAAACGTCACTTGTACATCTTTAAATATTTTCTCTGTGCTGCATTTTTGATGCTGGGTAATAATTTGCATTTTTTTTCTCCCCTCTATCATCATCTGCATAAAATGTTTCACCTGGGATACACAGAAACAATCTAAAGAGCTTGCTGATACTACCCTCATGATGCAAACTACCTAAATGGGAAAAAACCAATCCAGAGCAGTGAAAAGCTTATAAATTAGATGTGAAAGGGTGATCCTGATAATGTATAAAATCCCTGCGTAATCATGCAGAGAGGAGGTGGCAGTGACCTTGAGGGCTAAAAATTCTTTTGTGAAACTCAATTTACTGCACAATGAACGTTGCTGGGTGTAGTGGAGGAAACTGCGCAGAGACTGGTGAGTGTCTCACTATCTTGCTTGTTTGCGGTGAGACAGCACCCAGCTGCAGGGTAAAAAGATCTTATACCGTACGTTTGTTTTAAAAAGCCTGTGTTGTTTTGTCATCGTATTTTCAAGTTATGATGTTAGGGGGGAAAAAAAAAAGGTTGTCAGTTGGGATGCAAATTAGCAAGTCTAATCTCCTCTCTAATGTGGCTCCAGTTTATCACGTGACCAAAATGTTTGCTTTATACATCTGTTGTTTAGGACGCCTCCCATTAATTCCTGCAACTGCAGATTTAGCTTTAACGCAGTGACAGTTTTAATCTGAGCTGTGAAGGTTGTTTAAGATGTCACACCACATATAACATTTCAAGACAGTCAAACCAGAGTCTCTGAGCATCAATATCTTTCTCTCATATCTTGACACCAGTGAACCAAAACTCTCATTCACTCTCATATTGCTGTGCTGCTGGTCCGCTGACATTGAATGAAGCTCCGACTGAGATTTCATACAATGACAGCTGAAACTTTTACATCTAAGAAAGCTATACAGAAAAAATAGAAAGTTATAGAACTGCTTTTAGTCAGGAAACGCTCTTTCACCATCAAACAATACGAGTGAAATGTACTCACACTCGGCTTTCCTTCCTGGGTTTTATTAATGTGCAATTACAGGTGTACAATATAGTCTTTTATTACAATTCTATTCATCCAACTCAGGGTTGCTTGGGGCTTGGAGAGGCAGGGTACAACCTGGACAGTAATATGTTTCAGAGCCAAACACACACACAGAGATAACCATGCTTACACTTACACCTACTGCCAGTTTAGAAACATCAATAAATCTAACACGCATGCCATTGGACTGCTGGAGAAAGGCAAAGTACCCACAGGGAA
>VUQG01019413.1:0-10883 GCA_015106755.1 Etia nguti | reverse complement strand
AAACCAAGCACACCATTGTTTTTCTTGTGACATTACCAATAAGTTTGATGTGTCACATGGCCCTCTTCCTATTGAAAAAACAAAAGTTGTATCCAAGATGGCCGACTTCTAAATGGCCACCATGGTCACCTCCCATCTTGAGGAGTTTGCCCCCTCACATATACTAATGTGCCACAAACAGGACTTTAATATCACCAACCATTCCCATGTTATTACAGTGTATCCATATAAATGGCCCACCCTGTACATCCAAAAATATTTACAAATAACATCCTGCTGATTTGTATTGTGAGAGAGAAAGAGGCTAAGAGAGAGAAAAGCAGATGAAAGAAGAACTTGGAGGGGGGGAAAGAGGAGGATTATTCTCATCAATAATACACCACAAACAATTTGGTGGGCCCTTGAGAGGCAGGTTTCTGTATGTGTGGAAACGCAGGACGCCTGCTGTCAGTCAGCTTCCTGCATTAACACTTCTCTGCTGTGTTGTTTTCCTATCAACCATGACTGGCTCAAAAAGCCTCGCTTATATTCTCTTCCACTTCTAAAGTCAGTGAACGAAGACAGCTGGAATAATGAAAGTTATTCAGTCAAATCCTGTCGATACTATCAATATACCTATTGTAGAACTTCATCCACATCTGAGCTCTAAATTTAAATCTTCTTCCATTTTTCCTCGGCTCTCTATCATGATTTTAAAGCTGATCTGAGATGTATTGTTGCATAATTAGCAGTTAGCAATCTAAACCACAGTTGTGTGCAGAGGCAGAAATCTCTATCCCAATGAAAACACACACATAATCCTTATGTTAGTGTTTTTGTATGAACACAAAGCAGACAGAGAACCAGCCTCAGGAGCACATCACAGAAAAATGTGTCCACAGAAAATCTACTGTAGTACTCTGGCTTCCTTCCACAGTCCAAAGACATGTAGTTAGTAGGGATAGGTTACCTGGAAACTCTAAATTGCCCATAGGGCATGTGAATGCGAATGGTTGTCTGTGTCTGTGTGTTAGCCCAGTGACAGACTGACGACCTGTCCAGGGTGTACTCTGCCTATCGCCCTAAGACAGCTGGGATATGCTCCAGCACCCCCCGCGACCCTGAAAAGGATAAGCGGAAGAGAATGGATGGATGGATGGGTTCTGATGGTGTGATGTGACCTGGAAATCAACTATAGGGACAAAAGTACTGGATCACAGTTATCTTTAAATTCCAACATATAATGTATTCTGGTGTATAAAATCAAACACCTAGCCACACAGTATGTCCTTTTAAACATTTGTGAAAGAATGGGTTGTTCTAAAGAGCTCACTGAATTCAAGTGTCATACTGTAATTAGATGCCACAATTGCAACATTTCTTCCCTCCTAGATATCCCACCTGTAGGTGGTATTATTGCAAAGTGGAAGCGTTTAGGAACCACGGCAACTTAGACACAAAGTGTCAGCCCATTTAACGTTACAGATGCAAATTTTATAGAACGTAGTTTAAATCTCCTCCGGCAGCAACATTAGCACAAAAACTATGTTCCAAGAGCTTCATGCTATGGGTTTTCATGGCTGAGCTGCTACATGTAAACCTCACATTGCCAAGCACAATGCCAAGCGTCAGATGGAGTGAAGTGAAGCACATCACCACTAGACTCTGAAGCAGTGGAAATGTGGTTTGTGGTGTGACGAATCATATTTCCTTATCTGGCACTATGATGGACAAGTCTGGTTTGGCAAATGTCAGGAGACGTTACCTGCCGGAGCGCCAACTGTAAAGTTCGGTGTTGGAGGAAAAATGCTATGGCATTGTTTTTCTGGGCTCCTTAGATTCAGTGAGGAGAAATGTTAACGCTTCAGCTTACAGAGATATTTATTCAACTAGCTGAGTTTAAATAACCAAGAAATGAGAACTTATTCCACTAGTAGATACCGTTTTTTCTGGACCTTTTATATTGATTACTAGTTTGTATTTGTAATTATTAGATTTGTATATAAAAGATGAATTTAGCTGGTAGGACACCTTCTTTGTGTTTGGCCTCTGAAGCTCCCCTAGATAATGAATAGTGAAAAGTGAAACCAGCATGGAAGTGTGTTTGATCTACATTAAATGATACCATTTGGCTAAGATCCTTGACACTTTAAAAGCTTTTCTCTTAACTTCACTGTTACTGACTTTTTAGAGCAAAATCTGCCTATCTTACAGTTCATATCTACCAATCCTAACTGTCTTAACTACCTTATATCTAACTTGAAGTCAGTATGTCATCCTGTTTTGGCTGCTGTCACCACAGATCAAACCACACCAGAGCACATGATGCAGATGATTTATTAAGTTAGGCCTGTTATGCAACACCATATCCAGCCTGACTGTGCTGAACAGGCAAGCAGCTTCTCTGCTGACGACATGGAAACACAAAGCTGGTATATGAAACAGAGAGGAGGTAAGAGAAAAGAGAACGTGAGGATGAGAGGAGGAAAGAGGAGCCAATGAGATGAAAGGAGAAGACAGCACGTGTTGCGAGAACTGAGGAAAGGTTTGAAAGAAGGATTATTCTGGACACACAGGACTATGGAATGGCACGATTACATACACACATTCACAAACTCAGCATTATTCATCCCCCTCTGTTTTTGGAGCAGAACACACAGTGCATTGTCTCTCAAGAAAGACAGCGTGTCCTTGTTATCCAACCATGATGTGACCTTGATGAATCTCAGAGTATCTGCAACAAATGTTCTGCAGTGTCAGTACATGAAAGTACATACAGGTAGCACTAAACAGTAACAAGGATCTGACTTACTCCAGGATGCAAAGCATAATGTGTGAGAGGAATGCAGACTCACAAGTCTGCATTTAAACTCCTCCTTTAGTCTTTCTTCCAGATCGAGCAGACTGCAGTGGTAACATAACTCACGACTTGGACCCTATAGGGGGACTGGAGGCTGTGTGTGTGTGTGTGTGTGTGTGTGTGAAGGTGTGACTCACAGCAGTTACCAGAGCCTCCTGAATGCATAATGCAAGCCTATCTAATAAACAGCAAAATGCTGGAAACCAGAGGTTCATAAACTGCTTGATAGCCATAGGGTCTTGAACACTGAGTCACTGCTGCTAGTCCAGAACAGCCATTCAACACCTCTGGTGTGTGTTTGGATGTGCTTGTGTACTGAGTGTTGATCTTACAAAGCAACTCTGGTTGTTTTGTAACAATTCAACAATTCTCCTGTCTGGAGTGGGTCAATAATCAATGAGAAACATTGAATAAAAGACAAACATAGACTGTAAATAAAAGATGGCTTCCTGGGTCTTAAATGTAAACCCAGTTTGGGAGAGCTTTACACCTGCATTCTTTCTAAGGGTCACCAGGGCATGGCTCCTTTGGTTTTAAAAAGAAGTCTATTAATTATGACTTCAGTAACAACTGAAGTCATAATTAATGGTACAAATTTAGGAGAAATCAGGGTATAGTTTACGATGGCCTATCAGTATAAAAGAAGTTTGGACCTAGCTAAGCAATGGATGATGTCACAGTGGTGACATCCATCTTTTATATAACATATATTTTTATATGGGTCAAACTCCAGCAACAAGTGTTATTATATAGAACACAGTCCTTTACTAATGTGTTTCAGCTTGTGGTCAGGGTTAGTATAAAACATATTACACACAAAAAGAGAGAATGTTAATACACAAGCAACCCTTTCTGTAATTATTTTTAAAGTCTTTAGCATTTCAATGGATGACAATTCTTCGTGGAACAATACTTTAATGTAATTAAAAGGTGGCAAAATAAAGCAGATCACAATGAATGAAACACCACCACTCCATTTGAAGTGTTAGTATGTATGGATATATTTTAGGCACCAGGACGCTTTCCACCACAGCTGCTGGCTCCATCTCTAATTCTGACACAGTGTCTGAATTAGATATATTCCGAGTGTTAGGGGTCAAAGGTTAATTATGTCTTATTTGCTAAACTACTCCCAAACTAGTGAAGGCGAAGAATTCACAAGCAGTGAACTCTTCATCCGATTTCAATAATAAATCTGTAGGCTGAATGGAACACTGCAGCTCCCCGAGGTAAACAGCCTCTATCGCTCTGGATGATGACTCATTCTTTTATCTTAACATACAGCACAGTCAGCAGCTTCTAGTAGCATCTTACCTGGGAAAACATAACGATATGACCCTCAACCATAAGTGCTATAAATACTAACAGACTTACACAAGAAAAAAAAAACATGGTTATGATGTTGATGGTGGAGGTGCTGGTTTTCTGGATTTTTCTTACAAAGGACAAATTACATGTAAACACTACATAAAACACTGGAAATAAATAACTAAAAATCTGCTGGTGGATTTGTTTGTTAGCCGTCATCAGGTTTGGTCCCTGTAGTCTACAGCGCAGCTAAAGGAAAAAAAGGCAAGACACCTGGGACTTCATAACGATCACAGAGGTCACTAATCCTCTGCATTTCTTTGTGGAACTTTTATACTGATGTATCAAGTGCAGTACTTATTTCATTTATGCTCTGCCCAACTCTGCTTGGAAACCCAAACACATGCTGCCAACAGGGAAGTTGCAGAGTGCACTCTGGTGAACAAACTATGCAATGTAAACACTCGTTACATGGATGAAGGGTGTTTCTCCTATCTCTTCTTTACGTTTTTAAATCAATTTATCTTCCGTTACAAATGCTGATACTGATAGCATTACATCAGGCATTTATTTACCGATAAAATCTTGAATTGAGGATTCCAGAGAGGTGCAATTAAAAATAATCAATTTTATTGCACTTTCACAATAAAAAGAGGTATAAACCTACCCACAGAGAGCCTCTATAGCAGCAACTGATGGTGATGCAAATACACACTGCAGTAAAGGCTGCACAATGTCAGTTTTCAAAATAGATGGCAACATAAAGACCAGCTCCTCTTTCTTACAAGCCTTTCCACATGAACATGAACCATGAGCATATACACACTTATTCACGCATTCAGTAAGGAGGTTAAAACAGTGACTTCTGGGTTTCAGTGAACACAGATCAGGCTAGTCCTGCAGAGTCACCCTATTGCCGCAGTGCATGCAGAATAAGGTCCAGCAGAACACAGCAATAAAGCTGCTACAGCAGTGCTCGTACTAATTAACATAACAAAGAGGATAACAAAAAAATAATGTTCTAATCCTTGAACAAATATAATCAGTCATTAATAACTAGACTCTTTTTCTTCTTTTATGCTCACCAGGGTTAATGGTGCTGTTATAGTTTCCTTACATCAGGCATTTATTGGACTTTTGCCCTCATTTGGCTCTGGTTAAAAAGCACTTCTGGATTAATAAGGGGCTGTCTGAGCTTAATCAGGTCAAATGCTCAAAATATCCAATACACCATAGGTTTGTCATTAGTGAGCCAAGCAGCAGCAAATGAAAGCACGCCAGAGTGCTGCAGCCTAAATGATCGCGCTAATAGTCTGTGTGAACCAAAGAGCATTGATAAAAGCAGGAAATCAATAATCACAATCACATTATTACAGTGCAGGAGGCGACTCAGCACTGTCTACATGAATCTCTTTCACTGTTGATTTACATTGCTTATCTCTCCTGCCTATTTCAGGCATGTATCATCTGAAGTGTTTTTTTTTGTGAACACTGGATGGATAGAAGAATATCTGCTCTCTTTTTTCACTGTTTTGGTCTCCACCATCTCCTGAGTAATGTATGTATTCAATTCTTCACTGTGAACAGCTACGAAAGGGTGAGAGATGGAATACACACAGAACAGATCGTCAATCTGTTACAGGAACGAAATTAAACATATAAACTGAAAAAAATTAGAGGGAATTGTTTATAACCTTTGCTTTTAGCCTCTGGTTTGACTTCCTTGTACAGCAATAATTGCAGCTAATCTTTTGAACAACTGTTGATGGGTCCTGAATCGACTTTGGAGGACCTTTTGCCCATTTCATAGTTTATAACATAATTTAATGTTGCTAAGTTTCCTTCCATAACTTTAAGGTTTGGACTTGAACTTGGATGTTCCAAACCATTATTTTTATTCCTTTACTTATTTTTTTTTTTTTGTTAGTAGAACAACTTGGATGATTTCATGAGATCATAAAAAATCTCACTTGTGGTGATGTATTTCCACCAAAATGTTTTTGTAATGTAAAAACAGGGGTGCATACTCACACCTGATTATCATCCCAGTGACTGAAAATACCTTAAAAATAACAATTTGTAATAATGATTCAATTTGTTAAATTGGTTGTCTTTATCTACCTTGTAGCAACATTTAGCTTCCAGTTACACAGGCCTAGACACCAGTTGGTGACCTGGTAAACACTGGTCACTAGAGAAACCAGTGGTGAGGGGTTACTGGAGGTTGCTGCCATTCCCTGTTAAGTCCTTTGCTAAAGTAAGTCACGGAGGCGTAGAGACTGGTTTTTGACCCCCTTCACTAGCCTTAGTGCTAGTGAATTCTGTGTGAATGCAAACAGAGACCGTTTGTCTTCATTGTAAAAGTTGCAGATTTTGGAAATGTGTTGGTTTCAGCAGTAAGGCATATGTTTTATTAAAGCAAACATTCTCAGTTTCTTTGTGCTGTACTTTTTCAGGTTTCACTACTGCTTGGTGGTTATTTAGCGAGTATCTGGTAAACGGGCTGATTTTCTACCCGAGCACTCAAAGTGTTTTATACAATTTGCCTCATTCATCCATTTATACATGTAGTTTTTCTACCTAAAAACACTCACATTCTGATGGAAGTATCAGAGTTCATACTCCAACAGATGCACTGGAGTATGACTGTAGCAGTAACAGCCAGGAATAGATCCACCAACCTTGCGACTAGTAGATGACCTGCTCTACCTCCTGAGCTACAGCAAGTCATCATCTTCCATGCAAATAACAGTTGACTGCAGCGATCTAGCAACCAAAGCAATTATATGAAGGTTGTTTGTGCAGTATTGTCTTTACAACCAGGTTCACCTGACAACTGCTACTAAAGACTACCAGCATCCTTCAGCTACAAATCACTATCTGCTCAGTGAATACACATTCTTCCCTAGTGAGCCGAGGCTGACAGAGGGCCGCAGACTGGTCTCTAGGTGTGCAACTGAGGTCTAAAGAACCAATTATACAATTAAACTTAGTATTATGTAATATTAAGCTTACTGCTATTTTCCCTGCTCTTTCTCCCTTACAGCCACTAAGCTATAACTCTATCTCCAGTAGTTGTAAAAAATTGTACAAACAACTGGAATTCAAAGTGACATGTTTTACTGCACATGTGGGCTATACCTATGCTAAAAGGGAATACCCTTTCTTCCTTTGCTGCATTCATGGATTTGAAGGTGTGATTAACACTACAACAAATAGAACAAAGAGCCTTCATATACTGAGAGACCACCGCAGCAGTGTCACACTTTAAGGGACAATAATTCTGCTTGTTGTTCCTGAAATTTACTCTCCATGAGTGCATCTGGGCAAATGGCACACTTTTTTGCCATGGTGACTATGTCACCATGGCAACGGTCGGTCCGCCACTTGTTTGGAACGTGACCAGAAGGAGAGTGACTATTGGCTGGGAACACTGAGGACGGGATGAAGGAAGGAGCCTGCTGCTGACAAGATGGCAATGCTGCAAAGGACAGCTCAGTCTTACAGCTTTGAGCAATGCATTGGACTTCTGTTTCAGACAGCGTATGTGGCCTCATAAATTAATTAAGGTTCACAAGTGTGGCTGGAGAACTCAACAGTCCTAAAGGAATAGGCTCAGATGTCCAAGAGCCCCTGTTACCCCTTGGGTGCCTGGCTCTGGTAGCCCCTTTTTGAAGGGTATCTAAAAAGAGATTCAAAATGAAAGGATAAAAGAGACTCAAAACAACAACAAACAAATAAAACATGAAAATGAAACTTAAAATGGCAACAAAAGATGGAATGGCTTTAAAAACAAGTGCACAAATACACGCATTCCCTCAAAAAGACAACAAATGATTCAAAACAATTACAGAGACCCAAAACAACTATGAAAGATCCAATAAAACAACAACCAAAACCATTCCGAAGATTCAAAGTAAAGAAAAGTAGAGGCAAAGAGACAGAAAACAACAAAAATAACATTTCTTATATATAAAGACCAAAAGCCTATAAACAGAGACTGAAAACTGTTACACAAAAGTAGAAAATTCAAATCTAAAGGAGACACAATCACTACCAAGACATGCAACATGACAATACAAAAATGCAAAAGCTGCTAGAGATTAAAGAAAATGGGCTCACTGTCTCATAGTGCATCAGTGTCCAAATGTATTTAACTGTATTTGCTTGCACATGATGTACTTTTCGGTGTCTACGTGCTTAACTGTAATAAAAGTTGAGCATTTATGATGACAAAGTGGAGGAAAAGTGTTCTTTCAGTCAGCATTGGCACAGAAATGCACAATACGCTTTCTGTGCCAAGACTATTCAGGGAGATCCTTTTGCCAGAATCTTCAATCAAACTCCTTTCATAACTCCATCCATTCACTGACTACACTTTTCTGTCACTGTATTAAAATCAGACTTTAAAACCTTTTGTCATAAACACCCAAAGAAACCTGTCCGCAAATGAATTTCCTTATGGAAACGAGATTGTGCTGTGATATGATCAGAGTAAAAGCCATGTGGACATGAAAAAAGAGCTCTCCCTCTGTCAGGCAGGACGTTACGTTAGTGGAACAGGAATGCTGCAAGGTCAAACTGCAGCACCAGGCAACCCGTCACGACTCTGCCGCCTGTAAACATGGATGACACTCACTTTGAGTGTGAGCGAGTGTGAGCTGCTTGTGCATGCGGAGCCATGGGTTTTAAAAAGTGTCTGCTGTGACGCTGCGTGGACAGTGTGTACTGTATCTGACGCCCAAAGGCCCATGAGAGTTCAAACATGGAAGCGCAGGATGACAAGACGCGAAAACATCTGCCGGAGGAAGCGCACTGCGCATCATCATCTTCATGCCTCCATCAGCTGCACCAAAACAAACTGACAGGCCAGGAAACAGCCTGACACGAGAACCAAGAGCTTTACTTTCCACAAATTCCCTGCACGGGGGCTCCAGTCACTTATTATTTCTAACCGCTGCTGTGAGCCACTCTGTCCACTACACGCAGACGCATTCTCCGCACTGAGAGAGCTCTGCAGCATCCACTGATGGCACCGATGATTTCCATAAACGGGCTTGACCCGGCCTCGCTTACCTGTGCCCGGCTTCCTGTATAGCGCTGTTAGTCCGTCCACAGTTCCATCGCCACGGTTGTTGTTGTGTCCCTCATTCCCTCCACCAAGAGCTCCGCCTGATGGAGCGGCGGCACGTCCGAGGAGGAGTGGGGAGGAGGGAGAGAGGGGACTGAGTCAGGAGGGATGCAGGGAGATGCACTGGATGGCTGCCGCGCGAGGAGGAGAGGCACAAGGGTATATGGACGGAAGCATCTGCGTCACGTTACGTCAGATTGATCTTTTTAAAGGGAAATACCACTTCATTTGTCGAGCTTCAGCTCAGTGCAAGCTACAGTTCCCAGCTTCTTTAACACCAGGAATACTTTAGAGACAGGGCTGCTGTCACTGCAAGGAGAAAGTGGTCTGTTACTAGTTAACACTGCTATAGATATATAATTATGGCTATTGAGAAGATGTAAAAATATTAGTTGGGAGTGACCATGATCGACAGGATTTTAAATGAGTAAATCAGACGGACAAAGATAGAGAGGCAAGGCTCGGACATGTGCAGAGGAGGGGAAGTGGACATTCTGGGTAAAGGATGTTGCGGTAGGAAAAGAGAAGAGCACAGAGAAAGTTCGAGGATGTAGTGAAGGAGGACATGCAGAGGGTTGGTGTGACACAAGGGGATGTTGGACAGAGGATGAGAGAGGAGTAGACGAGCAGCCAGTGCCCAAACAAAAACTTTGAAAGACCTCCAGAAAGACTTTTGTACAGTCTTCAAGACAAACAAGAGTTAGTGAGTTATCATTGTCCTCATTTAAAGTGCTAGTAAATGGTTAAACATCTCTTTGTTTTACATAGACCTGTAATAAAACATGACTTCCTCTTATTTATTTTTAAGACTTTGTGCCAAATCTCAAAATTGTCCTATACAGTGCGACTGTCTCAACCATGGTTCAAGAAATAATACCTTCTACTAGAAAAAAAAATCTTAAAAATGTTAATAGGCACTTCTGGCATACCTTTGTGCCTTTTTTAATGCGTATATTTCTAAAAGTAGGAATTTGATCCTATTTGTCATTACTGAGAACGCTGTCCTATGCTCCATGATTGTCATGATCTGGGTGAGTCTGAGTAACTTTCCACAGCATCGGCTCTCCTCCCCTGGGTGGAGCCCTCCTTGCTCCTCCCTGCTCCTCACCTGTTGGCAATTAATCAGGTGTTGTGCCAAGGTAGGTATCCCCGACAGAATTTGTTTCCCCTGCGTCGGGGGCACACGCTGGGCTGTCCAAATCACGGACAAACAGTATCCCACATTGTTGATTTTTAGTTTGCAAACACTTCTTATAATGACTAACTACTCCTGAAATTTTTGAGATGTAAGGTCTTTATACAGGGAAGTTACAGTGGGATACAAATAATATCAGGCTGATCCTGCCACAATTTGTTCCCCCTGTGTAAATCACGGACAAACAGTATCGCACATTCTTGATTTTTACCTCCCAAACACTTCTTATTATGACGTATTACTCCTGAAACTTTGGAGGATTTAGCTGTTTATACAGTAAAGTTACAGGAGGATAAAAATAATTATCACACAAAATGTTCTTGGTTTGTTCAAATAATCCTGTCCGATACCACGTGAGAACAATAAATATATAATTTTCTGTTGTAACCCTCAAACTGAATGGTAATGTA